>JAZHYW010001074.1:0-32910 GCA_037355805.1 Ixodes ricinus | reverse complement strand
TAATGACAGTTGAACGGGCATTACGCCAGACTAAACCAATTAAAAAAAAAAAAAACAGCTTTTGAAATCTGGGATGGTGCTCCTAATGAGGGTTCTTTTGCGGGTTCCACGAGAATAATGGCTATTTTTTCGTCGTTCCTTTAAGAGCAAACGCACAGTGAAGAAGCGAAGCTTGAACTAGCCAAAACTGACTTCAATTTTTTTAATATAAAAAAATATGCATAAGCGCGTTCGATTTTGTTTCCGTTTGTTAGTTGAGTGTATTTTTGTATTTCTTTTTTTATAGTCGCAAAGTGCTCGCTAACTATTACGGTTGGGAAGCGTTGACTTGTCCCCTGCCGTTCCCGTTCGGGCCTAATAATATTACCACACATTAAACTGCGAGACGTGTGATTTCTATTCATATTCTTACTTCCAATGAAATTTGAAATATTCCCGTCGTGTTCAAAAATAGGTTGCATATGATCCACAATATCCGTAAATGACAATCGCACGTTTGTGTTTTTGATCCTGGTGGCTGTATTTTTCGTTATAAACGGCCCACTCCTGGCAAGCACTCGGAGAATGCCCAGTTTGGAGCACGCGACATTCAACGCAATCGTGACGTAGGTCGTCTCAAGACGAGCAAAGCTACGGCGAGGCTGACGTCCGAGAGGATGGCCTAGTCGTTCCAGCCACCGAAGCGGCTGCTTTTGTACGAATTTTGAGTGACAGGTTAATCTTCTATAATCTTGTAGGGGGACAATAGCGACTTCTGCGAACACACAAAAGGGATTCTCGGGAAGAGGAGAGTTCCTCCTTCCCCTCCTCTCGTCGTGGCTAGAGTAACTGTATAGGCTCTGCTTGCAGAGCCAGAGTATCGCGTTCACTTTTCCCTTTCGCCGCCATCTCCGTATTGGCGGAGGAGTGGCCACGTGGGCAGAACTGGAGCCCACCTTTGTGCGGGAAAGCGGCCTTCCAGAGCGCCGAGTTTCGGGGGAACATATTTTCCGCTTTGAGTTCGCAAAATATAGATCCTATACTTCGTTTCACCTTCCGTCCAGACGCAGCGGATGCTACGAGGAAACGGAACCAATCAAGCAGCCTCAAAAGTGCAAATCACTAGGCTTGTTCTATTTATGATTGGTTCAGCGATGAAAAACACAGACAGAACCATTACGAACACCATGATGGTGCCCTTTTGACGCTCTGTGATTCGTCATATAATCTCTTGCCAGCATCGGCTGCGTCTGGACGGAAGGTGAAACGAAGTATAGACTAAAATCGAACGAACCGAAAGCTTCCTAAGTCATTAAACATTATGTGCGTCAACTGGGTACAATACAATCCTCTTTTTTATAACGCGAGCGATGTTTTAGGACATCCGTTTCCAAGGTATCGGAAGCAGACGACACGGACGACGATCGCGTTGCTCGCGTCTGCGGTGCGGGCGGTGCGGACCTCGCGGAGTGATACGTGATACGCGACCGGCACATCCGGCCATCTTGGCGAGTCGGCAAGCTCTCGTCCGAAAGCGAGGGGGCGGCGTTTTCGTCAGTCACTGCGTCGTTTACCGCAATTAATTGACGACTTCACTTCACACGCGACCCGCAGGATCCGCGGGTGCGATTTTTGCAATCGAGAGAGAAACAGGAAACGACGGGAGGACGAGGACGGCGAATGCGCGGCTCGTCGCCGCACTATTTTCCTTGCGCAGCGCGCCTCAGCACGCCGCCTCGCATCTGCGCCTTCCCGTCCCCTGCAAAAACCGACCGTGGCTTCCCGCAGTGCTTGGCTCCAGAATGGCACCATTGCGGTACTCTGCTCCGCAAGCGGAGCATATACAGTTACTCTAGTCGTGGCCGGAGGCGAGACAACCTCCGTCACTAGCTGTCAAGGTTCCTAGACGAGCATTACAAACGAGGCGTTAGCGACATCCACCAGGTGCTCTTTGCTAATCGTTTAATTCGTTTTAAAATTCCTTTTCGATACTTTTTTAACAAGATATTGGTATGTGCCATGTGATACTGCTCTTTTGAACACATATAGACCAAAAAATGAGCGCCGAAATTTCGTTGTAGTATCCCGTGCCATGATGTTTGGCTCGCCAGCTCGCGGCCCCAATCTCTTAATAATACGCGCATTCTACGTCCTCCATATTTTCTTGTTAGGAGGCCATCGCTGCTATAGTCCTACACATTTTGTTTACTCTTGGTTATATATATATATATATATATATTAAAAAAACTATAACATATATATATATATATATATATATTCCGTTCTTCAAAAAACTCTAAGCTTTTACAACTGTTTTTTTTTTTCGGCTTGGTATCGCGCGTTTTTACATATTTGCGCCTGACTGCGGTCGATTATGTTGGAACCGCTTCTGGCCGCTTGCAACGAGAAAACGCGCTTGAGGATAGCTCTTTCACCGTGTGCTCAAGTAGTTCTGACAATGGTCGACCATTTCTCGTACGTTGTGCTTAGATTTGATCTCGCAAATAGCGTAAAACCTTCAGTCTAGTTGTACGCAGATCTGAAGCGTTCCATGGTTAGCTGGTAGATGGCGCCGGTATATTTCTAGGTTGAATGAAATAGCGAACGGCGACATTACAAACTTGGAGTAAGAATTAGGGTGCGTCCTAGCTTCGACTCACTGCAAAAAGCAAATATGGTGTGGCTTTCTTTCTTTTTTTTTTCTTTTTTGTGGGGAGGGGGGGGGAGGTTTATGGTTATGAATGACGCGGTGCTATTTGGATTCGAACAACTAATTTTAACTGCTCGTAAAAGGGCAACTCCGCTCAGTTCCGAAGATTTCGGGTTAACGAGTGATTTCGCGTTATAAAACCATTGTAAAAGACAGTACGTCATTTGCTTCGCGAAAAATGGGATATATAGTTTTAAATATAATTTTAAACACGAGCAGAAATCGAAACCGAAACTTCGGCTCCGTCCGGCGACATTGACCTCGGGCCGTCAAGAACGTGGTTATCACGTGGTACGGACGTCACGTGATCATCTACGCAACGGTGGGCGAGATTGGGGGGCGTGTGCCAGTCGCAAGTGTCGTCTGCATTGCTGTCTCCCCCTCATTTTGGATACTGCTTTGCGTATCACAAAATAACAGTGCTAGTCAAGTGGTGGGTGAAGGTCCGTTTTTGTCAGTACGCCGCGGGGCAGTGGCGGATACAAAGGGGGGGGGGGCGACAAGGGCGGCCGCTTCCCCCCCCCCACCCCCAAACAAAGTCCACCCTCCTCTCCCCCTTCTCGGAGGGCAATTTGACATGGGTGGACCTCCCTTCCCTTGCACAAGGAAGGCGGTGCGACAATTTTATGGTTAAAAGAATTTGCATCTCGTCATTTTTACGTTATTTATCGTGTCCCGGAGAATAGAGACAACACCTCCTTTATTAAAAATGGCGCGATTCCGCTGTATAATCGCAAAGCAAAAGTCGAGCTTTTTCCCCCACCTGCAACCCCAAGTGGCAGCCGAAGGAACTACGGCGAAAAGATTATGTGACCTCGCTCGTCTCTAAGCTGCAGCATAACGCCCGCTAATGTCAGCAGAGCGAGGAAGAGGAAGCGTCCTCCGAGATAGCACACGGGAACCTACAGGCTACACGGCACTCCGAATGACGTCACTGGGAGTGCAGGTGTGACCCTGAAGACTGTGAGTGAGTTGAGGGGTGCCCGAAATGCCAATATTTATATTTTTTTTTTTTTTTACGCAACAACTAGGACACGCAGGCGAAATCGGTTTTCTGTTCTTTACTTCAGAAGTGTCAGAGGGCAACTTCCACAAATCTTTGACCGAAGTCCGGAAATTGTTGCACCCCCCCCCCTTTAAAAGCGTCCCCCCCCCCCCCCCCCCAAACGGAGTTCTGGATCCGCCCCTGCCGGGGGAGCATTATCGCGTTTCGCTTACTCAGCTTACGAGATATGAGACCGCACTCAAGAAGGTGGTTTCAGCCACAAAGGACGTCAAATGTTTACCTCGTGCTTCTTCGTTCCTGCTCTCTGGGAAAGTGTGAAAAGAGCAAAATTGCGTGGAGCTTTCTCCTCTGCCGGTCTTTCTTTTTAACTTACTGTTTCTCTTTCTCTCTCTCTTCCCCTTTCCCCGTAACCTCTGTTTTCACCGGCAGTGACTGCACGACTTGGCTTCACGTAATTCTCGTCCCGCTTTTCTTTTTCTTTTTTCTCAGTTGACGTAACGTTTGTGCTCTTTCCTTTGCACTTGATTGCCAACCCCCTGTGCTTCTTCCCCCGTGACACAAAAGAAAGAAAAAAATGGCTCGTCTACATTTGTTTAGATCGTTTTTGTTTCTGTTAACGCCTTCGGGTACCGCCACAGAACCCGTCTCTTTCTGTTCGTGCTTAGATTTCGGTGCGTTTCCTGTATTTGCTTTGTCTGTGGCAGCAGTGATGTCATGCCGCCTCCTTCCTCCTACCTCTTTGTACGTGTGTTTGTAATGGCATTGCCGTAGCCTCATCTGGAGTACCCAGTAATTTTGGGCGCGCTGGAAATGGTTCACTACTGTCTGCTTCTGTGCGTGTCTGTGCACGGGTACGCGATGATGGTTTCGATGCCGCCGGCGATGTAATTATTGTTCGAGTTCGGAGGAACAACGTAATTGAGCAGCTACTGCAACCCCCCCCCCCTCCTCTTCCTCCCAATCCTTTTGTACTATGAACCGTGCGCGAATAAGAAGTCTAAGCTTGAATTGTGACGAATCGCGGCGGTATCGGGCGCCTCTCCGTCTCTTTTTGTTTGTTTGTTCCTTTGTGTGCCCATCTTCGATTCTAGCCTGGCGGTCATGGCTGACGGTGAATCACACCGCCACCGCTGCCGTCGTCGGTAATGGCCGTAATCAAAAAGAGTTCTGTGCGACGCTGTGGTGGAAGGAGCTCTCCGTGCAAGCAGGTCGTTTCGCGTGACTGCGCAGTCGCAAGCTCGTGGTTTTCTTTATTTATTTTTTTCGGTCGTAGCGTTTTCAGACGCCGCGGTCAGGCGGCACCGTTTTTGGAGTGTCGTCAGAAACATGGCTCCGCCCCCAAATTCTTCCCTGAGAGGAATGACGTCACTACGGCGCGCGGCGTGAACGATCGCCCACTTTGCTGACGTCACAAAACTAACAAAAAAAAACGTGTACTTTTTTTTTGTGGGGGGGGGGGAGGTTTAAGATTGGCGTTTTTAAGATTAGTTTTCGGACCTAATGCCCCATCGTATTGGGCCTGGAGCGGAGCGTTTCTTTCGATGTGTGGGTTCTCGTCTGCATTTCGTACGTTGCAACTGTC
Source organism: Ixodes ricinus (assembly GCA_037355805.1). Classification (NCBI taxonomy): domain Eukaryota; kingdom Metazoa; phylum Arthropoda; class Arachnida; order Ixodida; family Ixodidae; genus Ixodes; species Ixodes ricinus. Next base: position 27,633 of record JAZHYW010001074.1, on the reverse strand, counting down.
TATATAATCCAGCACATACACAGAGGAGGCTCAGTGGACGAAATGTTTGGTAAATGTAATTTTCTTAGGGAAATGCGTGCATTTCACACGATGACAAATAGACGTCTCGTCTGCTTTTCAACATGTCGAACCTCCTCTCACTTGCAGCCGATTCATTCATTTATTTGATCTGAGATTAATTGTTATTAGTCACTGACAGAATTGAAAACCGAAGGGAGTGTTTTTAAGCGCCCGGCTTCCGTTGCACGCTCCCCTGCCTTCCGCCGTGCTTGACTGCGCGGTCGAGATGCACGAGAGGCATAAGCATTGTCGAAGGTGTAGGAAGCTCGCGCTGAAGGGCCATGTCGCTGACTATAATAAGAGATAGTGATAGCAGATAATACATTTCAGAAGCTTTGGCGGGTGGGGATTTGGAAGGCAACGTTTCTCCGTGGCACTTCGTGTTTCAGTTTCCCGTACACCGCAGATAGAGGTTGCCGCGTACCGCACTCGCGAGTCTGTTCCGGAGTCGGTTTGTTTCTCTCGAGCGGCGATCAATCACGGTTTTTTCGGTCTGCTGCTGCCGAGGGGGTCGAACCGGGAAACTGCGAGCTCGAAGCGGTCCAGGGAAGTCGAAAGCGTCCTTTCTTCCGTCAAAAGCAAATGAAATGAGTGAAAGATGCCCGTGTGTAGGTGCTCGCTCGAAACAAAAGCGTAATATTTCTGAAAGAAAAAAAAAAAATACGAAGGCATTATTTATACTGCGTAAAGTGTTTATATATAGTTTTTTTTAATGTTTAGTAGGTTTCTTTATAAAAATTCTGTGCAAGCTACCTTATGCGGTTTGTGCAGGTGAGTTATGCGACCAGGGGGGGGGGGGGGCATAGTAGACATGGCTAATTAGGTAAAACGTGTCAATTAACCTTTTAATTAGTGAAAATAGACAAATATGCACCTTGCACTCTTGAATTTCCGACTTGTCCATGTGCCCAGAAGGACGATAGTGCATTAAACAACTCCGCCATTTTTGTGTGTGTGTGTGTATTTCCAAGGAGAGATAGTAGTAATTTTTAGAAAGAATTACCACTTCCAAAGTATTTGGAAATATTTTGTTGGTTTTAGCATGCGAGTCAACTGCGCAGGGTATTTTGCTTTGTGTTCTAGCTTTTTCATTTGACATCACCGACTACGATTTAGCAGCGCTGTCGTCCAAGACTTTTATTCTGACCTACGTAGCTGGATGCTTCGCCTCTGTGACTGTGAAAGCATTCAAGTGCGAATACCGCAGAGAACATTTGGTTTGGGAGAAGACACTTCCTCACGATGAATGCTGTGGTTCATCATCTGACAGATGCTTTAAATTGTGGGTACTGCACCCTTCAACACAACTGGTCGTCCCAGCACATCGCTTAGTTCTTGAGGTTACGTGATCAACGGAAAGTTGTCAAGGACCTGGCACTAGCTGCGCTGCCGGAGTTCAAAGAGTTGGATACATGTGCGAGGGAGTCGACAAACATTCTTGTCAACAGTGTCTGCAAATATAACGAGTGCACCATATACAGATGCGAAGGAACCACGGCATCTCTTTAGACCGGCATACTAAAACCCGAAACGGAGGCAAAGAAGTTGTCTCATGGGACGAATCATACATTTTGTCACGTTCATTTATTACATGATAGCCCTTGACACGTAGTCAGTCAGTTACATTTTGTGTCGTATTTGCTTGTTTCACTCTATTAAAACTACCTTTCTTCTATACGAAACAATTGACTCTCTTATTAGCGAGCCGTCACTCATTTTCGTACGTTTTAACTACAAAAAGTGGCCGTCCAACTTGTGGTGGAAGGTCGAGAGGGTGCTGTTACCTTATTTTACTTTTCAGGAAGGCGCTAGGCGGTAAAATACTATTTCACATGTTTTCTACTTGTGAAGTATACATGGACGTCAAAAATATGTTTTAAATTAAAATATTTGTGATTGCTGAGCAGAGCTTTAATTTTTCAAATGGAGATTAAGTTCAATAATTGTGAACAAGGTGTATAGTTTCTGGCGTTTATCATGAGTGTTTTCAGTCGTCCTAACTTAATGGACGAACTGTAGAAGTCAGAGTTGCTATATTACCTTCTCATCTTAGAAAGACTTTGATTCGATTCATTGCGTCGTCGTCACGCACGGGTAAGTGGCATTCGTGCAATACTTCCCATCAAAGCTACAGGCCGGCCCGTCAGCGTGTCGGCGCAGCGAATGAAGCCCAGCACCCAGCCGACTGACACTTTTCCGGCTCGCTGGCCTAGCGGCAGTGACGTCACGGAGCGGGCAGCGCAGGCCTTAGTTTTCTAGAAGGTGTTGGCAGGCGCCGGCGCGCCGCTTTGTAATGGCGGTCCAGCTCCAGTTGTCGCTTGCGGCGATGGATGTGGTTCTTTCCACCAGTGATGTGGCTGACCGTATCCAAGAGCGACGACGGAAGAAAGCCGAGGCCACGCGTCGGCGGCGTCAGGCCTAGACAGAGGAAGAGCGTCGTTTGGCTGCTGCCGCGCAGGCAAGGCGACGGGAGCGTGCAGCGGAAAGCGAAGAGGGACAAAAAAAAGAGATGAAAGGGAATGAAGAAAAGGTTGAAAACGAGTCATGAAACGGAATGGAAAGGGGTAATAGACGACAGGAAAGCGGTGATAAACGAATGGGAATGAGACCTAAGCGAATAGAAGGAGGGGTGAGAAAGAAATGCTAACGATTTCCATCGGATGAATCTCATCGATCGTCGAACAATTTGTTTTTCTTCATTGAAGTGACATCTATATAATTACGGCTTAGAATCATCTGTTGTTTGCTTTGTTCAGACCGGAACATCCGATGAAAAGCGATTTCGTCGCGCAGTTTGGGGCCCGTGTTATCTGGGTCGACGAACTATAATCGGGCGTATATACCGTAACCATACGCAAGTGCTCGACCTTGTATAGTGAGCATGAGAACGGCGCGACCGCGCGAAACCTACGGCGAAATAAGGCTACAGCGTTGCCGATGCGTTTCTTGCGTGTCTGTGTGTGCGTGTGCATTGTTCCTCGGGTTAATCACGGTATCGCTGTAGCGGTACCATAGGTGGGAACAAAAATAAACACAAAAAGGAAGAAAAAAAAGCTGGTAGTGCGATATCTATCTGTCGCGACCAGTCAAGCAGTCAGGCCCTCCGCTTTGCCGTATTTCCTATTTCTTTTATTTTTTACTCATTATTTATTTTTTGTTGTGGGACTTAAGAATGTGTTGCTGTACTGGATTATGGAGCAAAGGAAAGTTCGTAAACTAGCTCCAATGTTTTTTGTTTTGTTTTTTCGGCGATTGATTTGACGCGGGACGGTACTTTCATTGTTATTTTTCGCAACTGAAACGTTTACTATTTTGAATTTCCCGCAGCACGAACAAGGAACTAACGCGTCCCTCGTGCAGGCCCCTCTTGGATTGAGAACCCTGGTTGGGCTGAAGGCATTCACGAGCGCTGGAAGGATTGATGGGTAGAGGTTGGGGTTGTAGACAGATGCCGACACAGACCTATGTAGTCACTTACAGCACCAGACCACCTTCTGCGATAGTCATATTTATGATCGTACTTACTCAATCTATGTGCTCTAAGCATCACAGAAAACAAAAACCAAAAATTACATTCATGCGTGACCGATTTCTTTGTTAAAGTCGGTATAGAGATCGTCAGCAGATAGCGCCATTGGACGATGAAGGGCAGAGCCCTACCCTTCCTTGTGCGACGGCGCCTTCTGGCGTCTGCGATGCTTCCGAGGCAGTCGATCTTTTGATACCGATTTTAATAGAGAAATCGGCCACGCACGAATGTAATGTTTGATTTTTCTTTAGGAGGCTTGGAGCACACATATTGAGTTATGACCATAGACTATCAAGCAGAAGGAGGCTTAGTGTCCTTTTAAAGGAGGCACTCAAATTAATTGGAGGTCGTCCATTTATAGTGATAATTCAGCCTACGGGCTCTAGCCATCCTAAATAAAAACGCCAGAAGTTACACTCATGGACGAGCCGAGTTTCCTAATGGCTGCTCTTATGAGAGATCGTTGACACGCCCACACACGTGCCTGCGCCTTGGAACAGACACCAGGGGCGCCGTTAGACTATGTTTTCCAACAATAATTGCTTGTATTACGTCTCCCACACCCAAAGATTTGAGGTTCGCGCCTAAAACAAGTAATAATAGCAACGTTCGTTAAAAAATTTTTTTATTTTTGCTGCGAGTTTATTTGCGAGTCTTGCCGTCTAGAATCACGGCCAGCATTTCATAAAAGAGCACTGACCGGGTCCAAAATCTTTTTTTTTTTTTTTTCAAGATTATTATCCGGAAACGATTGAAAACGATGAATGGGCATTGCCCTCAAAGACTTGAAGCTCAAAAACTCAACTTCTGTAAAATAAGAAATAAAAAAGTCTAAAAGCTGCAATTTGAAGTTTTTTGCTCGATCGGCGCCAGTGGAAGTGACGTCAAAGATTGGGTCGTCCTGTGACTCGATTATACCTTTCTCCCGCCTCCGAACGGCCCCGACCGGAAGCGTCGTGTTCTCCCGCGTCCCGCGAGTGACCGTGCTTTTCCGTGCGTGGCGCTCCTATCGCTGTGAGCAGGCGACGCTTCACTTTCGAGTTTGAAGTTGTTTTAGGGTGTCTTTTTTCTTCTTTTAAACGGTTTAAGGTTGAAGAACACGTGCAGTGGACTCTTTGTGAGCGACGTGAGAGGAAATGACACGCCGGTGCTGCGGGAAAGGCGGCCCCTTGGCAGTGTCACAGCCTGAAACTACGAGTGCCGCAAAAACCCATTTGTTTTGAGCGTTTGACGATATCCGTTTTCGAAGTCAGAGCTCGTCGGACAGCGAAAAGAGAGCTAATTGTCCGATTCCCCGACTCCCCGATCATCCTCATTGCTACATTTGCCGTGCGCCTCTATGTGCTTCGAGGGAGGATAAAAAGTCAGGAGACGACATCATTTCCGGACTCCGATGTTCGAAATTTCAAGGAAAGTAGTGCGTTCGCAATTGCGCTAAAAAAAATATATGTATGTATAATATATATATATATATATATATATATATATATATATATTATATATATAATATATATATATATATATATATATATTAAGCGAGAAGGTGAGAAGAAGAAGAGCCAAATATTTAAAAAAAACGCGTGCGCATGGAAAAAAAAATCTTTTTTCGCGTTGGTAAATTTTTTTTGCATGTCTTTGACTTTTTTGCATCCATTTAGACAAAGAAAAAAAAGAAAACGACGTTGCCCCTTTAAAGGGACACTGACAGAGTATTTATGCTCGCCAAGAGTTTTATTTGAACATGACATATAAGAGGCCAACTACCCAGAACACAATAATTCGTTTTCTTTCCGCCCGAAAACCGCCGTTCGAGAACCGGCCGGTGTGAGTCGCGCTCACTCTCTTCTGCGTGATCACGTGCCGTTTCTGACACAACCACTAAAGATAATCAGTCGTGGGTCATCGAAGCCACACACGCACGTAAAAGGTACAAAAAATATAATACCCATTCTGTGTGGCTTCAAAAAACTGCAAATACGGAAAAAGCAAAAAAGGTTGCACAGTTGTGTGATTTTTGGTATTGTCCAGTTTCGGTTTCAAGCAGTTGCGGTTTTTTACTTTGTTAAAGGTATACACGGTCAGTTGCGGTTTTTGACTTTGTTAGAAGTATACATGACACTGGAGCAAAATATTGGTGGTAGCCTTCTGACAGCATAATAGATGGCATGGCAGAAAACAAAAAAAAACATTTTGGGGGTGTTAATGTTTCTTTAAAGAACCCCTGAAAAAAAAAATATTTTAACAGTATGGGTTGGGACACCTCGTCAAAAAACAAGTTTATGCGAAAAAAGAATTAGAGCAATGTTGACAGTGAGAGATTACGTATTTGAAAATCTGCGCAAGTCTATGACGTCACGGGTCATTCCGCAATGACCATCTCGGTCTTTCGCTCTTTCCACGTCTGCGGGAATGCGAAGTCGATCCACCTCTCCTCCACGCGCCCGAAATTCCGAGAGAGAAAACAATGAAAAAGGAGGCGATTACCGACTAAATCGCGTCTCGCGCCGCCAATATTGCCCTAAAAAATGTTGTTGTTGTTTTCGCGTAAAATTAATTTTTTTGATACACGTGTCCCAACCAAGCTGTAAAAAAAGAAAAAATTCGTTTTTTTCGTTTTTCTATTGGTGGCTGTTCACTGTTAACAAAACAAGCCCGCGTTTGCCCCCGCACCAAGTGTGGGCACTGCGCTTGCGCAGAAACCAAACCTGGGAGAGTGAAAGCATCGGCGCGTGGTGCGGTGCAGAAGTGCAGTACCGCCGGACGTCAGAGGCTCTCACTGGGATGCGAAGAGTTAGCACACGACGAGGGTGGGGAGCTGACGTCAGTTCAACTTCCTCGCCGTCAGTCAGTTCAACTTCCTCGCTGTCAGTCAGTCCATCTTCCTCGCCAGGAAGGCCGGACTCCGGCCGAAACGTCGCGAAGAATAAATCGTTCTGTTGTTGCTGTTTTCACCAAAGGGTATATGCTTTTAGGTTCGGTCATGGTGGTGAAAGTTCGCGTCATTTATTACTTTGCAAACTGGTAATGCTTCGTGTTTTTCCTTGTCTGTTTTGCACGCCGCGTCAATTATGATTATTACTTTTTTTTTGCGTAGAATATTTCTATATATTTTGTAGGCGGCTTTGTTTGGGCTCCGTGTGCGCGAGAAGAGGAGGCAGGAGAGTCGCGGCGGCGGCGGCGACTAGAGCATCATATAGCTCCTTCGGAGCAGAGTAGCGCAATCTAGAACGCCGTCTGTCGGCGACTAGCGGCGAACGCACGGAGGTTCCAACTCCGGTCGTGAATGCATGGGGATCGTGAGAAAATCGTTGTTTCTTCAATGTTGTGGAGATGTACGGAACGACAATAGTTTTTGACATAATAAAGGAACATTTTAGAATCATTTGCGCTGAGTTGTGCCGCCAAGTAAGGACGTAATTTGTTTTTAAAAATTGCACGAGCGGCATCATGCAGCAGACGACGCGGCGACGTCACAGCATCCACGTAACCCGCTCCGGCCAACCAAAGAGCCCATCTCCGCTGCGTGCAAAAATCGTCTGCTTCAAACGCCATTGCCTTGAAATTGCCTTCTCAAAATTTGCACACGCATCCGATAATATTAAAACTTTGATAAAGTGTTTAGTGCTTTACCAACTTCACGACAGACTAGTTTCGAAAAGTGTGAACTCGCTGTTTATTTTTCAATTAGCCGTGTTGCGTCGATCTCCATGTATTCTCCCATAGGGCGGGCCGGCTCCTGGAACCCTGAGTACCACGTGACTCGCGCCGAGCTGCTCTGTCGGCCATGTTGTCGGCAAAACACGCGGATCAAAGGATTGCGCTACTCTGCTCCGTAGGAAGCTATATAGTGCTCTAGCGGCGACCAAACAAAACGGGAGCGACGTTGCTCGCATAAGCAGACGGAGACACCTCGCGTTGTCTCGGCGCCCTTTCCGTCTCCTGTGCCCGAGAGATGAGAAACTTTGGGGGCGCGCAGCTGGAGAAATTTATGGTCGCGGGGCGGCGACGCAAGATTAATAACGTAAGCACCGAGCGCGGCTCTTTTCTCTCTCAGAGAGGGAGCCCAAAGGTCACGTGGGGGGCTGCATTCGGGAGTTCCGCGTCGTGTCGTCTATTTCCAGTTTATTTATTCTTGCTCCCGCTTGGTTTTTTGATCTCACGACGAGGAAGAGAGGGGGGGGGGGGTGACCTGTTTCCCAGAAGAGCAGCACCACCCATGGGCGGTTGGCCTTAGCTGCTGTTCTCAGTATCGCGGTCCGACACCCCTGGCAGAAAAAATTAAACTTCTGGGTTGTTTCGGGTTCGTTATCCTGAGAAACTGTAGGCGTGTTTTGACCGTTTCCTCCCCAAGGGGGCGATTGAGTTAATCGATGCACGGTATCATCTTTATTGAATATGACGAACTTTTAATTGCCGCTTCATTTCGTGTTTGTACGTAGTTTTAAAGAATTATTCTGCGGGTTAAAATTTACTTTTGTTTCTCTCAGAAAGTAATGTGGATTTCTTCTCTGCCAGAAGTACACCCGACGAATAGCGCTGCCCTATTCGCCACAGGATGAAAACGGTAGGGTGTCTCTTTGGACACCAGGCCGGCTCCAGCACGCGCTTCTTGCCTTTCACCATAGCCTCCTCTATACACAAAGCCTGGCAATTCGGACGACGGAGCCATAGAGGCTCCACGAGGCTCGTTCGAGTGATCCAGTTGGTTAGTGTAAAAGCTGCGGGAAACATACGAATGTTTATCTGGTGCCGCATTCCTGCGTGACTGACAGCGGGACATTGACAAAATTCTCCGTCCCCGTTTTTTTTTTATTTTATTTTTGTCGTAATTGATCTTTTGCCGCCGTTCCTGTCGCAGTCTCTGGTCGTAGTATACCGTTCTCTTCCCCGTTTGGTATTTCTTTTTTTTATCGTAACTGATCTTTTGCCGCCGTTCTCTGTCGTAGTATACGCGCTGCTAGAGCGACGTGACGGGATGTCGACTTCCCGTGTCTACTTCCGGTATTGCAGTCAGTCAGCCGCCATGCCCTCGTCGTCGGGAAGGCACGAGAGGTGATACCGTTCTCTTTTTTCGCGTTTTTAGTTTTCTGTTCTCGTTTTTGACTGTTCATCCATCTATCGCACTTTGCGTCGTCGCTAGCTGTATGTTCGTTTTGTTCAGTTGACTTCCTTTTTTGTATATAATTTTTATTGCGGTTGAATTCCCGTCGCCACTTTTTCGCGTACGTGTTTGTTTTGTAGCGCTTTTTAATGCGTATCTCGAGCGTGTCGGTCGCCGTACGTTGACCTTTCGACGTTATGGTTCGGGGATCGCGGCGACGAAAAGGGTACAATAAGAAAATGAAACCGTAATGCGAGGAAAGGGAATGGGAACGAAAAATAAAAAAAAGGGGAGGGGATTTAAACTTTGTCTCCCGCATTCCGTTTCTCGTCATTTCTTCGTTTTTTTTAACCGCAAATATAGACCTCTTTTTCCTTTCTTTTGTAAAGAAAAAATTGGAGGGGGGGTGGGGCGTTCTGATTCGACACTTTTTCTCGTTTTGCATTAGCTGGTGTCAAGTCATGGCTTCCGGTGGTGCCACTCGCCCCTAGCAAGACAAACCTCTATCCGCGATCCAGCCTACTACAATAGAGAGGCCAGTACGCCATTCCAATATTTACGAGTCCTTGGCCCAGCGCGCGCATGTCCGTCGCTTCGGAAAGCGAGCAAAATCACGCGCCATACGCCCGAACACTGATAATGGAACCGGCCAGGAGCCCGAGCTTGCAATCGCACGCGCCGCCCACACTAGCGACACGCGCTTGGTGACCGAAAGATCTTTAATGATGTAACAACTGGTCGGGTTTTCCGTGTTTTCTCGCGTTTGGTTACTTCTTCGGGGAAAACGAACGTGATAATCACATTCACAAAGCAAAATACTCTAAATTTCACCTCTTTTTTTACTTTGCAAGAACCCTTTTAGAAATGTTGTAAATAGATGACTGATTGATTGAGTTAAATTATTGAATGAAAATGACGCGTCGTTCCACCGCTTCGCAGAAAAATACGCCTTTCCTAAACAAAATACCCAATGACAAAAAAAACGTAAAATGGTGTCTTTTTTTTTTTCAGTACACAGTGACTTAGTTAGCGCGAACACGAGATTTGGTACTTCTACGCATCTTACATTGAAAGGGTATTGACGGGCGTCACACTTTACCGCTTAACTAAATGCTCCAAATGATTACGTTGCACCAGGTTAGGAGTTCAGGGCGAGGGAAAGGGAGGCTGGGGAGGAGGAATCGGGAGGAATGCTGGAGAGGGGTATGTTTCTTCCCGTCCTCTCCAACCGTCCATCCGCTTCCTCCTCCCCCAGCCTTCCGTTCCCTCGCTCTGACTCTTAACTGCCATTACAATCTTCCAATTAAAAAAAAAGAAGATTTCGATTGTTTGTTTGTTTGTGCTAACCGTGTCGGCGCAGTTCACCTATCGCCGGAATTGGGAAGGTGGATTTTTGTGCGGACCTGGTAATCGAGCCATCCGAAAAGCCAGGGAAGAAGAAATGGAGGTGGAACGCGCCCGCCGACGCGCATACACGCCCGCCAGGGGGAACCGCCGATTGGCCTGATCAGATCGGGATGAAGAGATGAGAGTCCCCGGGGGTCAGCTATGACAACGTGGCATGTCAGACGTCACCAGCGAGCCGTCAAGGCCGCCGCTCTATCGCCTGGGCTGGTCTGCCTCTGACAGAGAGGGAGGGAGGAAAATAATAGTGGGAAAGGGGGATTTTGTCTTTGGCCCTCCCAATTTGAAGCTATATTTTTTGTCATCCGGTTTCTTTTTTTTGTTTTACTTTTCTCTTCCTTCTAGAACTGCCGGTCGAATTTTTGTCAATAGTGACATTTTTAAGAAAGTCGATTTATCCTTCCGAGAAGAACACGGCCGCTAAACGGATGGCTCCTCCCTGCCTCTGTCCACTTTAGCAAGGCGAATGCTGGAGAGGAGGCGGCCTCCTGTTTAGGTGTTCGCTCTGCGATAGTGGAAAAGAGGTGGGGAGCAGCTTGCCCTGAGGCTGCAGTGCCCGATCGCAGAATTTGGAGCACGAGGATCTGGTAGCAAAGAGCATCAAATATCCATTTCACTGGGGAACCTGGACGTCAGCGCACAGCTTTTGCAGCGGACCAGGAACACTCGAAATCGTCTCGCTCGGGAGAAGTGTGTTTCGGCGTCTCGCCGCAGCGGGGAGCGCCAGTCGCGTGGCTCTCCTTTCATCGGTTTGTCTGCCGCTCCGCCTTTTCCATTTCGGCGGCCGCTTCTCGAGGCGATCTGCCAGGGCCGTGTCGGTATATAGAAGGCTATGGCTACGGTGCTGGCGGCGTCACGCATGCGTGGAACGCTCGGTGAGATCGGTCAATTGCCATGGTCCGTACAGAAAGAGAGAAAATCACGCTGCGCACACATGCACTCTGGCACTGGGGGCTTCTTGCAGCCACCGTTCTGTTGCGAAATCCCTCAAGGGAAAAAAAAAAAGAATACAAAACAAGTTTGATACATAGTTCATAGAGACAAATTACTCGTTAGATTCATGCAGCAGGAATGACCAACGCTGCGGCATTGTGCTACAGAGAGATCTGGCCAGTGCAGTACGACTGCCCCAGCGTGGGGTCTTTGGCGTGCGCCACGCAGCGGTGATACGCGACCGCACACCGGTACGATGCCCATCCCGAGTGATGACGGCGAAGGGATGAGTTGAACCCGGGATTTCCCGAGGTTCTGCAGCTCAGGCTTTCGCTGCACGCGAGCTACGCCGAGAGACGGCAGTGCGTGTTTGTCTTCTCTGTTGTGTTCTGGCACCTTTTTAGCGCTACCAGCTATGGTTCAAAACTGACCTTGCAATGTGCGCGCCAGGGTCCCGGTTGTCCACATAAAAGAGGAAATTATAGTGATTGAGAGGCCGCGAACTTGCTCTTACTCCGGGTTGCCCGGGGCGAAAACTATCGTATGGTTGGTCGAAGCGTTTTGGAAGCGTGCTTCGCCTCGCTTGGCGCTGAACTGTCTCCTCGATTACGCTCCTGGACCATTAATCATCGCGCGCTGGGTTGTTTGTTAAAGATCGCGCGTTGTGCTGTTCGTGTTTGTCGGCCGTACTGGAACCGTTGGACGACGCCGGTTTTGCCAGCGCCAGAGGGCGTCGCGGCCCATGGCGCGGTGTTCAAGCCGATCAGCACGGGCCAGCAGACGCGAGCAGACTCGCCGTCGTCGGTGCCATGGATACTGGGACGGAATGTGGCTTCGCCGCAGGAGTTGTTAGCGCCGAGCGACCCCGCACTCTAGAACGCTCCGGCGTTAATGGGGCCACAGGCGTCAGCTGACCCGCTTCTTCGCCTGGTGGTGGACGGATGGCGCGCTGCCGCCGCCAAGCGGGACGGGCGCTCATGAAACAGCGTCGTCGCTGTGGGGGAGCGAATATCATGAGTATAGGGCCGTTTTTTACTCGGCCAGGGGGCGTGCGCCCGTAAGACGCGACCATGTTGCTGAAACTTTGAGCGTCGAAGTGTGGCTGTGGAAGATCACAGAGAGGAGCTCAGCGATAATCGTTGCATCCAAGATTGGAAAGGAGTTTGGACGCGCGCAGCGGGTTTACTTCAGCCTTTGTGGGCGTTTGTCGAAGAAAGTTCCGAAGCAGCGGCAGGCGTGAAATACCTTTGTTCGCTTCATCAGCCTGGCTTTGCGCTGAGCGTACTCGGCTATAGCTTCGGCCGATGACGCCCCTAAATTTATCCAGCCTAAATGCGTGCGTCACGGTAGAAGGGCCTGCAGGCCCGTCTGCCGGCACGCGTCGAGATGGCTCGCAAGCAAGCAATACAGCTGGACGCTGCGTATTTTAGAGTGCTCGCGAACTGCACGCGCCGTCCGTTTAACTTTGGGACACTCCTCATTTTTGAGGTATGCTTAGAAAAATGGGCGTGTAGCGATGTTTGGTCACGTTTTTTGTAGGCAAATAGGCTTCACATTATCGTAATTTTAGGTATTTTTAGGACTCTTCTGCATTGCAGATACACACTGGGTTGAGTTATCGCCACTAAAAAGCTTCAGCTCTGAAACCTCTTTCGCTTGCCCCTTTGGGTCCACAGTATCGAGGGAACATGCGCTTCGAGCTTGGCAAGCGTAAATGCATAGATGCAAAACGTCTTTTTTTTTTTTTATGCGCACTGTTATAAAGGGTTTAAGCTTATTATCGATTTTGTGTCAGCGCCTCAATGCGTGCGTCACGGTGATATCACGTGACGCCATCTTGTGGTGTCACGTGATAACCGTCACGTACCTGCAACGGCACTTGACACACGCCGTCGTGGCGTGACGTCGTGTCATGTAATACCGTGGTGACTGCAGGTCACGTCACGTGGTTCACGCTTTCCCTGTTGGTCACGTGGCGATCTAACGTCGGGTCACAGAGAGGCACTATAAATGTTACGCATTTAGAGGACCTTTGGGGTGTACCAAAGATTACAGGTGGTCTTTACATCATGCGACAGCCTTGTGGCAAGTCGTTGTACAGCTGTGACGCGCAGCGCGCTGTCGTAAAGCTACCTATATAAAAAAATTATTTCTGTGTTTATGTGCACACTGGTCAATCGTAATGTTCAGTGCGCGGTTGCGTTACGCTCATAACGGTGCCCTATTCGCGACTCCAGCAAAACGAACGACACCTAGCGGGAAAAACACTGAACTGGCCGGACCGGGTCCTTCGCGATTTCCTGCCCGTCTCTTCTGGCTTCCGTGTTGGCATGCTGTCGGTGATTGCGCGACAGAACGGTTCTACCGGTGCCTGTGTCGAAACCGTGAAGTATCGCCTTGTGACCCAGGTGAGCCAGACATTCTGCGTTACCTACCAGCGTTCATCAGCACAGTGAAAGGACGGTGGGCAGTCCTTTCCTCGTTTCCTCGAAGAAAGTCAAGCCTCTGGAAGCTCGCTGACCCCAACACATCGCCGGAGGTTCGAAACGTGGAGAACAAAAAGCCCGGGGCGAGACCATTTTGGAGTCCGATTCGCTCGCTTCGATGCCCCAGCGTTGTGCGTTGGGCAGGCGCATGGCACGGCACGACACGACCTGGATTCGACCGCCATATTTGCCCGATAGTGGCGTCCCCTATAGGTCGCTGGAGTCGCGAATACTTCGTCTCACCTTAGCACGGACTATTGTTAGCCGCGCATGCTAAACGCGCGAGCTATTTGCTTTGTGTGAAGCCTCGGCGGCTGCACGAGCGCTCGTGCAGCGAGTGCTCCAGTCAAGGCAGTCAATGCTACCCGCTCGCGCTTTCACAGCCTTCGCAGTTGAGTCCATGCCAAGGTGAGACGAAGCATAGAATCGAAATCTGAGCGTGCTACACCGGTTTTTTCGAGCCGTTTTTGCCATGCGTGCTCGTTCTGCAAATACCTCTCGTGGATCGTACGGTAAATGAATTCTCTGATGATTCATTCGAGCGTTAATTGTAAATTCAACTCCAACAAATAGGCAAATGGTAAGCTGTAAAAAGCTGTTTTTATTTATTTAATTCCCTAATGCTCTCTAGGAATAAGGTACAAAAAGAAAAGGGGGGAGATTAAAATGAAAATCTGCAGAAGCTTCACATGTGCAATCTGGTTTTCGCTCGAAGGCTGAGTAATCAGTTCAGTCGAGCTAACGGTAAATCACTCTCGCGATTCGAACCAAGGCTCCGAGATTCTCGTCGCTGGTGCCGTAGTGCAGCCCGGAAAGTGGTTTGTCCTAATCCACTTACATGGAGTTGGCACGTTAAGTCGCCTCTCAAGCAGCTGAAACTTTTTTCCGGATGTTACAACTATAGGCTAGTGGGGATTTTAAGTCAGTTTGCGCTTCGGAGCTCGATGAACGACAAACGTTACCCAGAAACACTTCGAATAGTACATATTTTTAGCATCGCTTTTACCGCACAAGCACGCAACCAACAAAAAAACAAAGAGGCTGGTTTAGTCCTATCGGTGCACAAAACGTTGCTGCTTGTTGTCCTAACACGTTTGAGCCACAAGTATGTTGTGTGTTTGTTTAGACGACGGGAAGTGAATCAGTCCCAGGGGCCGTCTGTATGAGAAATTTCGGCAAGGCAGCACCACTGCCAGCCTGGAGTCTCGAGCGTGCATCACGCAGTAGCGATTACACAGATACACGGCGGTACGATGCTCATCTGCAGATCGAAGCGGGCAGGGTTGGGGATTGAACCGAGGATCGCCGGGTTCTGCAGGGCGAGCATTTCGGTGCACTACTAATACGCTCGACCACCGATCTCCTCCCCAGAATGAACTGAAGACGCCGTATTGTTCTCCTTAAACGTGCTTCGTAGTGCCGTCAGTTATGTCCATTTGGAAAGTGACGGTGCACCGTATGCCACCCGAGGGATTTCGCTTTTTAGAAACGTTTCTTGGGTCGTACGCAAGTGCTTTGAGTGGGTGGGCGGGGAGCAATTCGTGCCGTCACTTTGAGCGCAGATGGGCACCCGCCCGCCGGGCCCCGCATTCCGCAGCGTATACAATCTACGAGAAAAAGTCCCTGTTGAAGATTGCTATGCCCCCGCAGTGGTACTCGCGGGCAACTGGATGAATAAGGCGAACGGCGTGTACGGGATCGATATTGCGCCACTTCGTACCGGGGAACGCCCGCGGTCGCTTCGCTATGAGTCGCTTCGCAATGCAGCGCGCGCGTAGGTTTGGCCCGCGCTATCTCTGCAGTCTCCCCCCTCGCCAACTCTACTGCTGCGCGACGTGCTCGCCATACGAGGTTTCGAAAGCGTCTAGAATGCTTTCATCTCTGAGATGCGGATTAAGTGAATGGACAGTAAGCACCACAACGGAAGGAATAACTCAAATTCCCGTGGGGGGGAAAAAGATTCTATACGTATCAGATTGCGAGAAACAGAAGCGCTATTGTAAAAGATTATTATGTTTTAATACACGGAAAAAATCAAGAGAATTTTGAGAAGGAAGCGATTAGTTATATTACATAATACAACGATACTCCCCTACACGCCTTATGTTGTTGTTTTTTTTAGCAAAATATTAGATTGTTTTCGATGTTTTTTATTCTTTTTTTTTGTACCTAATTCGATATTTTCACATCTTTGAGACTTGCGTTCGGGGCCCCCATCAAATGTCTATCGAAATAGTATTTTATATGTATTAAAAAGAAGTGGCAACTTTATTGGGGGGTCTTTTCCAGCGGACGTCGGAATCGTGCTGCCCGTGTTCGTCCCCTGACGCCCGGTCTCTACGCGCATGGGTATTGGCGGGAACGTGATCACGTGGCCAGAGAGAGAAAGAAAGTATGACGGGTCCAGCAGGCGCACGCGGTTTGCACCGCACTGTCTGACTTACGGGTTGGACGGAGTATATCGACCCTTTAAAAAGCGGTTCGACGAATTTTCGGCTGGGGTCCGCACGATCGAAACGGGCAGATTTTATTTTTATTTTATATTTTGCCGAAAGCGTTTCTTTCGGTTTCTTTTCGTATTTCTGATTTTTTCTCATTTCCGTTATTTTATTTATAACCGAGTATCGAAATGCTCTTCTTCTCCTTTTTTTTTTCTGCTTGGCACACGCCGGGGGCCGGCATTCCGCGGGTGTCTTGTCGGGCGACGGACTTCGCCAGAATTTTTTTTTTCCCTCTCTCTCTCTCTCTCTTTCTTGGCCGTCGCTCGATTTTGCGTGACGTCACCGCAGAAAGTAAGCGTCATTTGTTGGCTCAAGGCTTTTTTTGTTTTTTGTTTTAATGACGTGCGTTGGAATTGCAAGTACTTCTTCTTCACAAGTACTTCTTCGATCCTATCTTTTTTCGAGACGGGGAGTGATAATGGAGTTCAACTGATGAGTATATTTTTTTAGGGGCGAAGCTCCTGTAGAGGCTAGCCTAGCCTAGTCCGTCACGTCCGTCCGAATCCGTCTTGCTGCTCGCGGGCTCACCTGCTCACGGGCACGTGGGCACGTAGCTCACGAACACGTGCCGGTGTAGGGCGAAAACGAAGCAAATAAAGATGAAAAAAATGAAAAGCTTAAATGATGAAAAAAAAATATGTTTGCGCAGTCTGACAGGATTCGAACTTGTGCGGGGGGACCCAATGAATTTCTAGTCCATCGCCTTGACCACTCGGCCACGACTGCGGGACGAGTAGGGGGCTCTGAGGTGGCGGTAGTAACTAGAGTTTAGCTTTATAGACGCTTTGCAGCAGCTGTGCATGGGCGCCGCCATAGCCGCCCTTCAGTTTTTGTTTCCTCTTATTCTGTCTCGCTGCACTTCCTTCTTACCCGCACGGCAAGGGCAGGTTGTTGCCACTTTAGGGGCTGCACGTCCTTCTCCCCGGCATAGGCCTGTGCGGTGGGCTCGGAACGTCCGTTTCGGTGGCTTCTTCTGGCATCTCGGTAAGACAAGAGAAGGTCGGCTGCGGCTGGCTCAATCTGGCGCGTGTGTAAAGCGTCCATTCGTGGTGGTCATGCTTCCCGGTATTCTGGAGTGTTTCCTCGGGTAAGTTCCTCAGGGCAGTGTGCTTGGCCCGTTGTTGTTTTTAACGTATATAAATGATGTCGTCTCAGTTGTTAGCCCAGATGTAAATATTCGTTTATTCGCCGATGATTGTGTTTTGTTCAAAAGGATATCCACAGTTGCAGACCAAATCTCACTGAATTCTTCCCTCGCCTCTATCTCGCAATTGGTGCCGCGCATGGGAATGCAGCTCAAATTCTTACGAAAACAGTTCATTTACGTATAACAAGGAAAGTGAAGCCACTGAAGTTCACTTATCAATTAAACAATGATGTAATGTCAGATGTTACTGAATACAAATATCTCGGCGTAACCATGTCCCACGATCTCCGTTGGTCACAGCGCATTCAAAACATCTGTTCCTCCGCACCTGTAAATTGGGCTTGTTACGTCAGGCTTAAGCCTTTCTTGCTCCGTTAAATTATAGCGCCTGCTGTTGGTCCGACCAAAGGTTAGAATATGCTGGCGCTGTGGATACGAATACCAAAAGTTAAATCACAGCTTGAGATGGTTCAGGAAGGAAGCCAGCATCTATGGAAAGTATAATCAGCTGAATTTTATCTTTATTAATGATAACCAACAATATATCATCACTCCAGCATCGTCGAAAAACTGCGAGACTAAAATTTTTTGTCCTTGCTTTATCATAACAGACTCGTGAATCAAAACTATGTTATCATCATCATCTAGGGAAATGGCCACCATCATCAGTATTCCTAATTTTAATATTCCTCGAATAACATTTTTAAGTATTCCTTCTTCCCGCGCACAATTACGGATTGGAACGCCTCCCTCGTAACATTTTTTCTGGCTTTATTGGTGCTCTTGAGGACACACTTTTGATTGTTTCTCTTTTTCTGGTGTTTTTACATGATTTTTTTTTATTGTTTATTAGGCGTTGATTGATGTTTATTTAACTGCTGGTGGCGTTCATGTATATATGTCATTTTAACAATATATGGTTATACATGTGTTTCTTGTTTTCCTTATGTATAGTTTTGTTGTTTGTATGTACCCCACCTGCGGGGCTATTCAAGGCCTGCAGTATGTCTAAATAAATAAAAACTAACTATAGGTGGCGCCACTCGTTTTCCAAAATGGCGGTTTTAGTGAGGGTCGGAGATGCGTGCCGCTGTTGAGCCCGTCTAGTTTTCTGGCTTTACTGAGCGACACAAATTATTTCTGGTAATACGAGGAAGCTAGGGTGTTATGAGCGCAGTTCACCTCTTTATCCTGAAAATAAAAACGGTGCTTAGCGTAATACTTACTCCAGGAGGCACGACTTAATTCTGGAGCGAAACCGAAACTAACCTCTTTTTTGGATTTAATTTCTCGATATAGTCTTAATTTCGGATTCTTTCATAACTCAAGATGTGTCTCACATCGTAATTATTTAGTAAAGAAGTTGTTCGCGCTAGCTTTATTTTTTGACATACATGTTCGATCCAGGCTGATATTTGTAGTTGTTGAAAAAATCAGTGCCGATATTTGTCCGTTCTCGCTGCTTTTTCTCGCTCAGATAATTGTGATGGGAAAAAATGAACTGCGGAGCCTTTTAATGAGTTTTTAGGCATTTAGATAATTAATTTGTTTAACATTATTCCCAGCACAAGAATAAGAGAATAATTCCAATTTTTACAATATATCCCCAAAACGTATAAATTAATAGACGCTGTTCTCACTGCAACAACCCAAAGACGTTCAACCAACCAGCCCAGCAAGCTATCCTGTTACGGAATCCGAGTCAGACAGCTGAAGTGTGTGTGTGTTTTTTTATAGCAACGCGTGACGCATAGGACTTTATATTACATCCAGTGTTTGACTGTTTGTCTATCTTGATAACGATGTCAGAGTTTTTCATATGCTAAAAAGAAAACAAAATTATACCTTTCTGGAAAGACTATTATGGTTAAATGGCGTATTTTCGTGATCTTGGCGTTAATTCGGGGCATACATTGCCGCCATTTGTATTAATAATAATAATATTAAAATTCAGATATTTTAATACGTAATTTTTCAAGCTCTAAAATAATTTGTTGCTTATGATCTAATTTCAAACGTGCGAACAAATATAACAATCAAAAGTGTGCACTTTTAGTTACCAAGTAGTAAAATAAAAATAGTTTAAAATTAATGAAAACATTCTAGCTAATGTGAGAAATCCACGTAAAATTACATTAATTGTGGGTAAAGTATATTTTGCTATCAAAGTCGCAACTTTTGACAATCGGCAAAACGTCCAAAGTCGCCGCCAATATCCTTCCAGACCAAATGCCCAAAAGTAAAAAATAAAAAAATAATAAAACATTTTTTAGTTGCTAATTTTTTTATAACATTTTGTTACTTTCATTTTTATACGCTCCGTCGTTTTGCCAATCTCAGCCTTTCCAGTTCGAAGGGACGCCTACCTGCTTGCACGTCTGCTCACTGCAGCACGTTTCGTTGGCGTTGGAAGCCGGTGAAACAGTTGTGAGTTTTATTTAGTATTGCGTATACGAGCGAACGCAAGCGCTGTGTGTTTGCGTTAGCTTTGCGTGTTCCACACTGCGCGTAAGCGAAGGCCAAAATTTCGGTCTTGGATGGCGCATGGCGATGAGGCGCACGCACAGCGTGGGGCACGCTACTCTAACTCAAACGCACACCGCTTTCGTTTGCTTCTATGCGCAATACTAAAACTCTCCAGTAAAGGTACAATCCCATACCGGCTGCAGCACTACGTTGGGACAGTGAAGAGTGTTGCTTGCGTTCGGAAATGACATTTCTTGAGCCATGATCGCGAGCAGTTCCGCCGTGCCCGCTGAGCAGGAGAATCGGGGGACCCTCACTAGAGCGCTTCCCGTTTCCGCCGCGGGAGGGCGAGCGTCGAGCTGGAGACGCGAATGAGCTCACGGGAGCCAGAGTTGCGCGTTCATGCATGGCATGTGGATTCAGCTCCTCACGTGACTGAATTCGGCGAATAGCAGCGCCGCGCGTTCGAGGCGCGCGGCGCGCTCAAAGCAGGGGAACGTACTGTCGGGGCGCGTGCAACGTCTACTTTGCTGCACGACACTTGATTCGGCTCTCACGTGATCGGATCTCGGCGAATAGCGGCGAGGGCGGCACGCGGCACGTGGAATCAAACGCGTAACTCTGGCTCCCGTAGGGAGCCCCCAGGAATCCCAGACGCTCTGGGCGCACGCGCCAGATTGAGCCGCCATAGCCGACCTTCTCCTGTTTTACCGAAATGCCGAGCCACTGAAGCGGGCGTTTGTGAGCCTCCACAGGGACCTATGCTGGGGAGGAGGACACAGTAGCACCTAAAGTCGCAATAACCTGTCCTGCTGTGGCAACGATGACGTGAAGCGAACGTAATAAGAGGAAACAAAAACTGAAGGTCGCTTATGGCGGCGTTCTCCATGCACAGCTTGCAAGCGTAAAGGCGCCTATACTTCGCCTCCGGCTTGGGTCCAGGCGCAGCCGATGCTACAAGCGCGAGCTCCGCTTCCAGCGTCCCTGCCAAGCACGCGCGCTCGTGCAGTACAGGCACTGTTCAGGGCCACACGCTCGTGCTTGCAGCATCGGCTGCGTCTGGACCCAAGCTGAAACGAAGGAGGTAGTAACTTAAGAGCTGGGGATGTCATGGATGAAACGTTGCATGTAGCCGCTCAACGTCTATACAGGGAGAGGGCGCTGCGTCAAATGCATATATAATGGCGTTAAACTTTGAATGCGTTGGCTTAGCATTTATAGACGAGAGGGCGCTGCGGTCAAATGCAAAGTATATAACCACATTCCATACCACACATTCTCTTTCTGACATAGATGAAAACGAACGAAAGGCTCGGCATGCTGCAGCTCAGCGTCTATGCAGACAAGCACCACCAGAGCTTCGGCCCCAGTCAACATCATTCACCACGTGGAGATGCACCAGAATATTTTCGCATACAGTTGGCTGTTTGCGCTGTAGAGATGATCGCTCGCTTTGTATGTTGGTGTCTCTTTATGTGTGTGCGTGGGGGGGGGTTGAGCTCTCAATTTATCTTGTATATGATGTTTCTAGAGTAAAATCTTCGGTATGCGAAATCCGACTTATATCTGCCTCTCGATTGGTCGAGCGTTGAGAAAGAAATAAATGCTCAACAAATTATAATAGATTAGTTTTTTTTATGCGTTTTGTGATTAGAGAAGTTGTGTAAAATGAAGCTATAGTTCCTGACAATTTAAGAAACAGATCGCGGCGAGTCCCCAATGTGTTCTTATCACTCTCACTGCCGGTGAGACTGTGGCATTTGGCGATCAGAACGCCGAAGCAGTAAGATAAAAGTTCACACCCTATGCATTTTTTTTAGCTATCAGTAACGCGAGAGGACAAGCACACATTCATAAGCAGTCGGATACTTCCTCTTTGTTGGGCGTCCACGTCAGACTCATATATCGGTCGATGTAACAACTCTACTTTCGGAGTTAACTATGTCGACCAACAGCGTCGTGCACTATCTTATCTTCAAGCTTCGCTCTTCTACCTATGGACAATATGGTGTTGCGTCCAATCTCCCTAGTTTTGGCGGCCGAGAGCGTGGAAGAGAAAGTCGACGTTCGCTAAGGGGAGGTGTGACGATCGACGATGGAACAGCAGCAAAAGACCAGTTAATTATTTTTGAAATTGGGTTCTAAGTGAAATGGAACAGGCAACTATAAAAAAAAAACTGATAAGGGGTGGTCGTGCTCGCGTTTACGGCTGAATGATACCACTACATGATTGTCATAAAATATCAATTTGACCCAGTTTTGTTGGCATCTTCTCTTCTAGCCCTGGGAGAGCAAGGTGGCGCTGCTTCCCGTAGGCTGATTCGCACACCTAATTTCTTTGCTATAGCGCACCACAAGCTTTCTAGCCTGAATCACGGGACCGCTTTCGGCGTCGTCGATCGTTACACCTGTCTCTGAGTCTGCCTACCCGGCATGGCCAGACTAGATTTAGAAGCGCGTTTGCCTGCAAGCGTTTATAGAGTGCATACTAACGCATGGTTTGTTAGTCTTGTTTTTATAAAGTTGTTTTTAAGTGGCACGTACGCTGCTTGACTTAAACCTAACTGCGGCGATGACCCGGTTAAGTTGGCTGGCATGGCTGCACCGGTTGTCTGGACAAGCGCGCCCCCCCTTTTTATTATTTGCTTCCGTTCTTTTGCTGTCCGGGCAATTTCCTCCCTGACACGTGTCGGCTATTGACCATGCGCCGCGGTGTGTTTGCCGGCGTCGGCGCCTTCCGGGTTTGGACCCGTTCTTAAATTGGCTCGCTCTCCGTTGGTGGCGCTCTTATTGCTTAATTTTTGGTGCGCGTCTCGCGGTGGGTCGAAAGGAATTCCGCCTACGGGCAAGGCGGGCCCGTGACGTCGTCGTAGCCGGTTGGTGAAACGGCACGCCAGCAAGTATTACAGGCGTACACCCCCCCCCCCCCCTGGTTTTTCTGAAGGCACCCCCTCAATTCGCAACGACTCTATTCTCAATGCCACCCCCCCCTTGTAGACCCCCCCACCCTAATTTCAATTACTTGGGAAACCCCTGATGTTGTTACTTTCGTACTAAATTTGCGAACTGGATGAGTTAGTAAACGTTATACATGATGAAAACAGCTCAGACGGCGAAGACGGTTTGAAGGCAACAAACACGATAGAACGAAGCTGTTCTCGCAACTAAAGTTTTATTAGTGAAAGAAAACAGCGTAGCCGAAACTGATTACATCAACAAACACCTACTCATCTTGCAGGCACCACACAATCTTTGGAGCTGAAACGCCTCACACAACTCTATTCATAACAGCTTGCAAAAAATAAACGTTGCAAGAATAAATATTATGAAAACGAGGACTTTCTTTTTTTGTGAAGTGACGAATTTTAATCGTGTTATATTGCCACGTGTGACGCACAATCCGCTAGGCTATGAAGAAAATAAAAATTTCGGTGAGCTTTTCTCATTATCCGCTAGAGGCTGGTGAGCTTTTCTCCGCATCTGGCGGTTTTGCGGTGAGCTTTGCTCCGGTGAGCTTTTCTCCGCCGTCCGTTGGTCCTTTCCGTGCCGTGGAGGGCGCTGCATGTTTTGCAAGCAGTCTATTGTACGTACAATTTTGTGACGATTTCTGCGTGCTATTTCATAGTGCCGGAGACTTTGCATACGTTACAATCGTGTTACAAACGGACAATAAGAAACTAGCCCGATAACAATGCTGATTGT
This sequence comes from Ixodes ricinus, assembly GCA_037355805.1. Taxonomy (NCBI): domain Eukaryota; kingdom Metazoa; phylum Arthropoda; class Arachnida; order Ixodida; family Ixodidae; genus Ixodes; species Ixodes ricinus. The sequence goes on along the minus strand of JAZHYW010001074.1, from coordinate 4,304 downwards.
TGGACGAGTTTGTGCTGAATTTAAGAATACACGGTAACTCACAAGGTTATGTGACATGTACAGGGCTAAGTGACAAAACTTTCATGCAGGGCAAGCAAAGCGGTGTGCGGACGGTCTAACAAACGATTTTGTGACGCACTGCGCGCACGGACAGGCAGACTTTGCAGCAGGCTTCGTTTGAGGACCTACTGCTCCTCCAACGAATGCTTGGCGGGCGGATTTGTCACACATGCGCTGACACACAAAAGTAGCCAGCAAATTCCCATGTACGGAGCGGGGCTTGCGTGCAGATGCAAATGGAAGAACCTTCCATGACGAGGAAACTTGAAGCTCCTTCTCAGAACGCTTCTCTAAACAAACATCACAAATATAGCGAATGACGTTCGGGTCTAGACAGTGTAAGGTCAGTGTAGCTACGCCTTTGAGGTATGGGCATACTGAATTACGCCGTAGATGAGAAATTCACCCAGGACAGTGCAACTGGTAGCCCACGCTGTAGTGATACACGACCGCACGCCGGTACGATGCTCATCCAGACCGAAACGGGCAGGACTCGGGACATAAATCGCCTGCTAACGTTGTTAGCAAACAATATATGTCCCGTTGCTCTTTTTTTTTCTTTTTTCGGCATGCTTATGGGCTGTTTATTGAACCTGGGTGGTGGAGGTTTCTCGTTCGTAGACCTTCGATTCCGGTTCGCTCGCGCGAGCGAGGTACAAAAACACGGTTAATTGTGGCACCTGGTAGATCGATGTAGCACGATGTTATCTGCACAGTGAGACAGACACTCTACTCCGGTCACATTACGTCTACGGCGGTCGGTTCAAGTGGAGCCGGCGGCGCGCTCGGCGGCCATAAACGATCCAACAATGGACGACGGAACCGTAGCATGGGTGGGACGGAACGAGCACTCGTGACACGTCCGGTGCTTGTTCCACGGGAGTCTCGCCCTCGTGTGCGCAGTAACGACTTGCCCGATAACGACGTCTGTAAACCACAAAAATGGCGCCCGGTCTCGCCCCCGGGAATGGCTGTTTTGTGTCGCCGCGGTGGCGAAACATCCGTTGAGTCACCCCTCTGGCGTTTCCCGCTCTCTCTCTCTCCCGGAGTCGAGGGGCGGCTGCGGGAACCCGACGCGTGAAAAGATTAGAGGGCGAATAAAAGAGGAAGCGGCCGGTTGTTACGCGGTGGTGCGAATTTCGCTCCTAATGTTACGAGGCGGCGTCGGTTGTTGACGCGGCGATGGATGTACCCGCGCGAATAATACTGGCAGGTGTACTATCGCGGACCATATGAACTGAAACGGTCCTTGATGCTTCTCTAACGTACCTGCCAGTTCTTTTTTTTTTTTGAGCTGTAATTTGATTTGGGAATCGAATACGAAATTGAGGTGTCATACTTCCAATTATTTGACGAATTGCGATAGATAATATGGGGACCGCAGACGGAGAAAAAGCCTGGATGGGGGTTTCGGCTCATGTTGTCCGCGGGTGTACACCTGGGCACAACGAGTGAATAACTCCTCACCGAATGTGCATCTCCTCTTGATTCAAGGACTCTATTTGAACTCGTGGAAGATGCAGAACCTGAACCGCTGTTTTGTACGAGAGGCATATAAATGAGTCATTGAAGTATTAGAATAGCAGGCTCCTCCCATAAAACCCTTCACCCTTTCCACGTTGGTAGGGCGAACTCTGGTGAGGAGGAATCAACGAACCATGGCGAGCAGAAAGCTCTGGGGGAGGTGCTTGTCCTGCTCTTCTAAACCCCCACGACAGCATAGCCTAGAAAACAAGCAGAAGGTAGGGTAGTTAACTCCTTGCCGGACTATACGAAGCATTTAAGAAAAAATCAAACCGTGTTTGTTTTTTTGCTTGCCGCAAAAAAGGATCAGCGGTTGATATGTGAGATGCCAAAGTTTCAGAATTTTCCGCTGCCTGATTAAAAACTTACAAGGAATTCACGAAAATGTTCAATGAGAAAATGGTGTCAGTTGTAGACGCTGTTCACCTACATCTATCCGCGCGCTCCGCTGGCCGCCATTTTCTAATTGAATAGCGTCTAACTTTTAATTAGACGACGGAAGGCTCTGAAGCCTTGGCATCGTACCCCGTCCGGTCCATTGGAGCTGCAGCTGGGCGTTCGGCGTTGCGTAGTTTATTTTTATGGTGAGAACAACACGACTCGGATTTCTTTCGGACGCGCTGTGTATTGCGTAGTTCGCACTGTGGACTCGATGACGGCATGACGAGAGAGTGTCGGTGCGAGTTCTAGCGCCACGTGACAGGAGCGTCTTTTCTGGTCGGGCACGATAGCGTCCACGACAACAAACAAGACATTCGAACTCCGTAGACCGATCAATTAATGCAGTCAGCGTGCGTGTTCCTAGTTGGAGCACCGATCAATCACTCAGCCCTCGCTCGGCAGGACGAGAGAGAGATTACGAAGGACATTACATAGTCCATCAGTAAGCATCCGATTTGAAGCGGTATCGTCAATTCGAAAACCAGGAAGGGCAAATGACGAGGCGTGTGTCATTATCATACACACGAGGCTGGATATACTCGGACAGCTTTACCCCGGATATAGCCCAAGATTTATACTCCGATATACCACCGAGTAAGCTCCGATTATCGTGGATAGACTGTCGGACAAACGCTCGAATGTGCACGGATATACCTCCGGGTATGGATTGCGATATACAGCTGAGCATATCCCGAATATATTCGAATATGTACTCGGATGTACCCCTCAATATATCCTGATATAAATCCTTACATACCCCCGAATATACTAATATGCACCCTGATATACCCCCGAATATACCCTGATCTACTCCTGAGTGTACTAATATTCACCCTGATATACCCCTGAATGCACCTTGAAATACCCTGACATACTCGGGCATATTCCTGAATACTCTTGGATGGACCCTCGGGTGCAAACCCTTCCGGACTCGGGTTCACTTGGCGAAGAGAGTCTTCGCGCGTCGTTTCGGCCTCTCGCGCGTGTGCGTTGGGAAGTCCTGCCGGGTGGAAATAAATGTCACGTCACCCGCGAGGCATCTCGGATCCCCGCGGAGGACGAGAAGGAGGAACGGGGAGGAGAGAAGGAAGAGGATGGAAGCGAGCAAAAAGTGACGACGAAGGCGTGTGTCGGATACACGGCGCTGTTGCAGCAGCTCGGAGCAGGCTATCGGGCGCTGGCTCTCTTTCCGAAGATGGTGTGGATGACCTCGGGTGACCCCGTCTCCGTCCTGGCTCGGCTCTGGTTGGTTCCGCTCTTTCTCGCGCCTCTGATTCGTCGTCGGGGTTCGGCCAACGCTCGGCAAGGCTCGGGCTCTTCTCTCGCCCTCTCCGCGTCAAGGTCGTCGTGTGTCTTTCACCCGTTTCGCTTGTTTTGGGGACCGGATCCGTTCACGGCTCCGCTGACAGTGCGCTCGAAGCGAGGCTCTCGCCGGAACAATCCCTTCCGTCACCTGACCCCGCCCTCTCTGCTCGTTGGTATGGGTGGGAGCGTGATCACGTTGCGGAAGATGGACGGTTGACTGGTCCATCGAGCCCGTAGCTTCTCCTCCACTGTCGGTTTAGGGTTGAACGGAGTATGGGACGTGCCTAGAACGACGATATTTTGCCCTCCGCCCCCCAGATTTCTCAGCAGGGATCTGTCGAGAACGCGTTTCCGAAGTCAAAACACATTTCTCGTCTTGCCGCTTAGTAGGTTTTTTTGTTGTTGTTTTTTTCTTTCTTCCTTTGGAGGTCACAATTTTGTTGTTGGAAAACTGGCGGCGAAGCGAGGAGAGAAAGTGTGTGAGAGGAAGAGAGAGGTGCCATTTCCGGAAGCTTTCCTTTTATTAAAAGGTTGGGGAGGAGGAGGGGGGGGGTGCTTAAAAATGCTAAGAATTGATGCTGTCGTCCTGGGGTTGTTTTCGTATCTTCGTTATGTGTTCGTTTCCTCGAGAACTCGTGTGTCAAGACATTGTTTTCGGTTTCTTGGGCGCGATTTTTCGTTCTTTTGTTAAGAGAACACTATCAAGACCCGAGGTCAGATTTGGGGATGTGCGGGTATCGTTATCGAAGATGGCAATGTCGAGCCTCTCGAATGGTCAGCGTGCGAGATAAGTTTGTAGCCGTCGATATGCGAGGTAGATCTTTAGAAGTCTCGTGTGCTTGCTTCGATCCAGATAACAATCGTCGAGCTTCTCGAATGTCAAAATGCGCGCGGGGAAAGCAAACGGCGTTGGTCGTGCATGCACGCACGAAACGGTGCGTATACGGAAGGGTGCGTGACTGAGATTGACTTCG
>JAZHYW010001072.1:0-39789 GCA_037355805.1 Ixodes ricinus | reverse complement strand
AGGGGCCGTTCGGTTCATGCACCATAAAGCTCTTGCAGTATGTTCTTTATATCTGCCACCCCTAGTGAAAAAAGTCATTTGTATGAGAAATTTCTCGTGTCCAATAAACACATATGAATCATACAAGATATATAAGACATATAAGAACCATATAAGAACTATATAAGAACTATATAAGAGCTATATAAGATATATAAGAACCATATAAGAAACTTATAAGAAAACTTCTCACAAGTTTCTTATATGGTGCTTCTGTGTTCTATATATATCTTATATGGTTCTTATAAACTTCTTATATGGTTCTTGTATGTTCTTATATATCTTGTATGATCTCATATGTGTTTTATTGGACAAGAAAAGCTCTCGTACAAATGAGAATTTTCAAATAGGGACCTTCTTTTACTTTGAAATGTTCAGATTTTAACTCACTGTTAGACCAGCTTCCTGAGCCTTTCCTTTTGATGGGCGATTTTAATTGTCACAACCCTTTATGGGGGAGCACACGTCAGGATGTCAGAGGAAAAATAGTTGAGTCAGTTTTAACCACACGAAGTCTTTGTCTTTTTAATACGGGCCAGCCAACCTATTTTAGCCCATCATCTTTGTCATCAACTTCCATCGACCTTTCAATTGGTTCTGCTACTTTACTTCCAGATTTTTCCTGGAGTGTGGATCCCAATCCACGTGGAAGTGATCATTTTCCTACTTTTTTAACCTGCAGTGTAGCCCCTCTTTCAATTCATACACGCCCTCCTCGTTGGAAGCTTGACAAGGCTGATTGGGGCCTTTTTAAGCAGGCATCGCTTTTAGCATATTCTCGTCTAGATAGTCTCACAATTGACGAACTCAATAATCTTTTAACGAAGCACATCATAGCAGCAGCCAAGTTGTCCATCCCGCAGACATCTCAGTTTCTCCCTAGGAGGCCAAAGCCTTGGTGGAATTCGGAATGTGAAGAAACACGCAAGAAACAAAATCGGGCGTGGGGTATTCTGAGACGATACCCCACTAGAGACAACCTCATATCCTTTCGGAAAATGAAGGCCCGTGCACGCTACGTCCGAAGAAAAGCCAAACGAGAAAGTTGGCAAGGCTATGTTTCTACTATAAACAGCAGTACCTCACCTAAGGAGGTGTGGGATCGAATACACAAGATCAATGGTTCCTATCATGCATTTAAAATCCCCTGCTTTCTAGGAATGGAACATGTCCAGACACACTGGAGGAGCAAGCGGATATTTTTGGAGAACATTTTGAGTATGTATCCAGTTCACATCATTACTCATCTACTTTTCTTCAACACAAACTGAAGGCTGAGAGCAATCCCTTGAAAACCTCAGGAGGTGAACAGGAGGGATATAATGCTACATTCAGCTTGCACGAGCTCCTCGCTGTTCTTCATAACACAAAGCCCTCAGCCCCTGGACCAGATGGTTTACATTATTCAATGCTACAGCATCTCCATCCTTCCACACTCGATGTCATTTTATATCTTTATAACCGCATATGGAAGGAGGGCTATTTTCCTTCATCTTGGAAGGTAGCACATGTCCTACCACTTTTGAAGGCTGGTAAGGATGCTTCTTGTGTTTCCAGTTATAGGCCCATTGCTCTTACCAGCTGTCTCTGTAAGACATTGGAGCGAATGATTAATCACAGACTAATGTACTATCTGGAGCATGGTAAGGTACTAGACAAATTTCAGTGCGGGTATCGTTCATCAAGGTCTACAGTTGACCATTTGGTCCGTCTCGAAACTATTGTGCGTGAGGCTTTTGTACACGGGCAACACTGCCTCTCCGTGTTCTTTGATCTCGAGAAAGCGTATGACACGGCTTGGCGCTATGGCATTTTGAGGGACCTGTTGGACCTCGGACTACGTGGTCGCATGTTTCGTGCAATTCAGAGCTATTTAGACAGGCGCACCTTTCGAGTCCAGCTGGGAAACACACTCTCCCGTGAATTTCTGCAGGAAAATGGAGTGCCGCAGGGGGAGTGCTAAGTGTCACCTTGTTTATAGTTAAAATGAACTCCATTGCTTCCGTAATCCCTCCGTCGGTTCAGTATTCTCTTTACGTCGATGATTTACAAATTTCAGTTTCCTCCTGTAACCTCTCAGTCTGTGAACGCAGGGTTCAGCTAGGCATCAACAAGCTTACTGAGTGGGCTGACTGTAATGGGTTTAAGTTCTCTCCTGAAAAGACTGCATGTGTTTGCTTCACCCGCAAACGTGGAATCCTTCTTGAACCATCCCTAACAATCTACAATAGTAATGTTAGTGTCCGACCTCAGCACAAATTTTTGGGTCTTACGTTTGATAGTAAACTGAATTTTATTGCTCATGTAAAAAGCCTGAAATTGAGAGCTCACAAATCTCTCAATATCCTTAAAGTTCTCTCGCACCGGTCTTGGGGCTCGGATCGATTGTGCCTCCTGCGGATCTATCGCTCTTTGGTACGCTCCCGACTAGACTATGGCTGCTTTGTTTATGGGTCTGCCAGACAGTCTGTTCTCAGGATGTTGGATCCCATTCATCATCTTGGGCTTCGGTTGGCTACAGGTGCATTTCGTACATCCCCTGTGCCCAGTCTATATGCAGAGGCTAACGAGTGCTGCCTCGAGAGACGTAGATTCGCATTGGGCATGATGTACTCTCTTCGCATCCGATCTGTCCTCCAGCACCCCACTCGAGAAGTTGTTCAAGAAACACGCTCGGAACGACTCTTTCTTGCAAAACCTAGCGTGATCCCTCCGTTCAGTATGCGACTGAAGACCTTGGCCGAGTCTGTCGGATTAGATGTGGCATCCCAGGTAGTAGAATTTCCTGACATCATAGCACCTTGGGAGCACCCTGACATACACTGCAACCTGTCTCTTACACAGTATAACAAGAAAAACACTCCAAGTGCTGTGCTTCTGCAAGAATTTTATGAACTGGCTCAATTGTATGAAGATCATACAAAGTTCTATACAGATGGAACAAAATCTGAGACCTTTGTTGGCTGCTCTGTCATTGGCTCTTCAGTGGAAGTTGTAAGGCGGATAAATACTGCCGCTACCATTTTGACAGCGGAGCTGTATGGCCTCCTGTTGGCTACGGAACACATAGCTTGCCACAGGATACCGCTGGCAGTAGTTTTCACGGACTCTCTTAGTGCCTTGCGAGCCATCTCTTCACTGCTGCCTACAAGGAACTCCCTTGTTGTTGAAGTTCAGAAGAAGGTTATTGTGGCAGCTAGAAAGCATTGCACCATTGTCTTTTGCTGGATTCCCAGCCATGTTGGTATCCCAGGCAATGAGGCGGCCGACCGTGCTGCTCGCACATGCGTCAGCAGGGAGGTAGACATAAAAGGGATCCCTTACATGGACTATCGCCCTTCTGTAAGGTCTCGCATACGAGCCAAATGGCAAGCCGAGTGGAACGAAGAGATCTACAACAAGCTGCATCTCATTAAGCCAAACCTGGGTGAATGGGCGAGCGCCCGACACCAAGAACGGTTTTATGAAGTAATACTGTGTCGTTTGCGCATTGGCCACACGCATCTGACTCACGGCTATCTGCTCCGTGGGGAGGATGCCCCTTTGTGTGAACAATGCGATAAACCTCTAAGTGTTCTCCATTTTCTAATTGAGTGCCCTTTCTACGAACGGGAACGCCAATCTCACTTTGCACAGTTGTACAGAAATCACACTCCCTTACACCCAATGTTGTTGTTGGGTGATGAACCATTCGTGACTTACAAGCAGGTTTTTAAGTTTTTAGATGCTATTGGTCTTCTACGTCAATTGTGAATTTTAAAGTTTCTCACTCATGCCCATTGTTGTTTGTGACATAATTTGGTTTTATGTCTCATTCCTTCATTTTTAACCCTGACCACTAGAGTCCTTTCTTCTCGCTTACCCTCAATGCAATAGTTTCCTTCTTTGGCGCTCTTTGGCCTCAGCAGCCCTTGCGCCATAAAATTCAATCCAATCAGAGTCTTCGCTGCTCCCTCAATCTGACTCATGACTTTAACCTCTTCGATAGTTCATACCATACTGCCCCATGGAATGTCAAACCATTTTCTGTGACTGCTTCTTCACAAAATTTAGGAAGCAAAGAGTCTCACCTTTAATTTTACAGCAGGATTTCTTTGCATTGGAGGAAAATACAAATATTATAATCATTCTTACACTGATAGCGCAAAGTCGTCAATGTTTGTTGGTGCGGCTGTATATTCTTCTTGTTTTTGCAGAGCCACTCGTCTAAACACTCTTGCCAGTCCTTTTACTACCGAGCTATATGCGGTCATGATGGTCCTTGACCATATAATTCAGAGTAAAACAAAGAAAGCCATCATCCTTGTAGATTCCCAGAGTTTTGTTAGGTCTGTGTGTTCTGTTTTATCAACAAAGAATCGGCTGATCCTAACTGTGCGTGTTAAGGTAGCGCAGGGCCTACACGGTGGGCACGACATCAGGTTTGCTGGGTTCATAGCGATGTGGCCATTGCTGGCAATGAGGCTGCAGATAAACTGGCCGTCTCTTTGCAAAATTTTCCAGTATCACATGTCCGTATCCCTCACCAAGACTTAAAAATGCCTACAAGACTGGCAGTCTTGCGATCGTGGCAGTCGGAGTGGGATTCAGAGGTTAACAATAGCTTGAAACCATCAAGCCAGACCTCGGTGCCTGGGAAACATCTTACAATAGAAAAGATTCCACGAGGTTCTCCTAAGCTGCCTGAGAATTGGCCACACCTACTTTACATATAACTACCTGCTTACTGGTGGTGAACCTCCATCTTGTGAGCGCTGCGATGAACCTTTGACTGTTCTTCATATTTTATTTCTTTGTTATGGTCTTCGGCAGCAGCACGAATTCTTTCTCTTTGATCTTTTCAAGCATTGCATTTCATTTGACCCTACCTTGCGACTCGGTGAGCGACCACTGATCTCATTCAAACGTCTTTCGATTTTCTTAAATATCGGTTTCTTAACGAAACTACTGGGTGATTCAAGGAGACGGCCAGGCTCTTTAAATCGACTGCAAAATTCGGTTTCTTAACCTATCGCGCTACGACTTTGTGCAGCGTTGCCCACAGATGGTGCATTTTTTCGTAAAATTTGCAAAAGAGCGAACTTACCTGAGGAAAAAGTAAAGAAAGAAATAGGCTGAGCTCCTATGAAAACGCAGCGAAGCCACTGGTCTTGAAACAATACGGCGCCGTTTCGCACGGGAGTCAAGAAGATGGCGCAGCGGTCGCGACGCCAACTGCCGCCAACGAACGAGCATAACAGCGCCGAGAGCCGGCATCTTTCGCAGACGATCTTTTCGACTCAAAGAGCGGCGCGAGCTTTTCTGATATCAGTTGGCAATGCATTATTTTATCGATTCTTACTAATAAAACATATTGAATAGACACATAATCAACTAAAAAATGGGTTGTCGGGATATTTCGACTGTTTTTTTTCGTGGTACTTATGTCGTCTGCTTTACAGTTCATTGTTGTTTCCGCGCCTGTTTTTGGTTCTGCGACCGTCGCCGCCTGCCGAACGCGCGCCACTTTTGAGTCGAAAAGATTGTCTGCCTAAAGACTTCGGCTCTCGGCGCTGTATGCTGTTCGTTGAGGATAGTTGGCGACGCTACCGCTTGCGTCATCTCTTGTCTCCCGTGCGAACAGCGCCGTATTCTTTGAGGGCCGGGTGCTTCGCTGCGTTTCCATAGAAGCTAAGCCTTTTAGTTCTTTACTTTTTCCTCAAGTAAATTCGCTCTTGGCAAATTTTACAAAAAATAAGCCCCATCTGTGGGCAACGCTGCACAAAGTCGCACCGCGAAAGGTTAAGAAACCGAATTTTGCGGTCGATTTAAAGGGCCTGGCCGCTCTTTGAATCACCCAGTATAGAACTATCCCCCATAGTTTAAATCTACTCACCCTTTTATTGACCTACCTTGGTTCGGCGCAGTTTGGCCATTGACGCTCTTGCACCATTAAAACCATAAACAACAACAATCTGGTATTTTTCGTCCCACTCCTGAACCGAAATGGAGTATGCCCTGCTAGCCTAGAAGAACAGGCAAATGCCTTTGGTGAACATTTCGAATTTGTTTCAAGTTCTCAACATTACACTCGGTCATTTCAGAGACACAAGCTACAGGCAGAGAAAAAGGCAGTTTTTATGTTAGGTTCCTTGCAAGAACCCTATAATTCGCTATTTACACTTTTTGAACTACAGCTGGTACTCCATCCGTCCGAACAGACGGCTCCTGGGCCAGACGGCATTCATTACAAAATGCTTCAGCACCTCCATCCGTCAACTCTTGAGATTGGTTTACAGTTTTAGAGCGCAGCTCTTAGGCGCCCGTTTCCGCCTTGAGCGGCGTCGCCGTCGGCGTCGGCATAACCTCAAGGTCACCCCAAGGTCACGTGACCCCCAAGACCACTTGACCCCCAGGTCACGTGACCCCCTAGGCCACGTGGCCCCCGAGGTCATGTGACCCCCCAGGTCACGTGACCCCCGAGGTCATGTGACCCCCAGGTCACATGGCCCCCGAGGTCACGTGACCGCCCCAAGGTCACGTGACCCCCGAGGTCACGTGAACCCCCCCTCCGCACCTTCCCCCTCCTCAAGAGCTGCGCTCCAACTGGCATTACAGGAGTTGTAAACGGCTGTCTTTTTTCAGCCGACTTTGGCTTGAAGGTTGCTTCCCCTCATCTTGAAAGGTGGCTATCATTATTCCCCTGCTGAAGCCAGTAAAGGATCCCACCGGTACGTCTAGCTTTAGGCCGATAGCGCTCACAAGTTGTTTTTCAAGGACACTTAAAAGGATGATAAATTAAAGGCTTATATTTTATTTAGTAAGAAACAAGCTCCTTGACCGTTACCAGTGCGGTTTCCGCTCAGTGCGATAGGCCTCCTGCTTTGTCCATGAGGCGCTGCGGAGAAACTGTCTGGCAGCGCCCCCTACGATTTGTTTATCGGTATTGGGGAGTACCAGCTTACGCATTTCAATTTGTCCCGCGTGAAAACGTTAGCCGGCGGTATGAATCGCTTCCTTGGGATTGTCTTACGGCAAGGAATCGGGCAAATTTCTAAAGTAGAAATCTTCTTTCGTTCCTCAGCACTTCGCAAAGAGAATAAGCTCGGCGATGCAAGCTACGTCTACGCTCTACAAGTAGCCGCAAATTTGGTATCGGCGTGCTGTCACTTGCAAAAACAACGAGCTTCTTATGATGTCGAGCATGAGGTGAGCGTTACGATATACGTTAACGCGCCTTGAAAGCAAAAACTACCGAACTGCAGTCCCTCTGTACAGCCCACGCTATCAGCTGATGACCAACCTTGAAAATGCGCGAAAGCAGACGCAAGCGATCGAGCGTCGACCGGCTGTCTGTCGGCCGAGCACATCGATGATATTGATATTTCTTTATTTAACGCTTGAGGAGAGTTTGGTCACCACAGAAGGCCAGTGGCCCGTACCCGTAGGTCTATGTCACCATACAAGACATTATCACACACTCCAACATGCACAGACACGCAAATAAATAAGAACGGAACTGAAATGGGAAGGGAGGGAGGCAAGCGTGACATCGAGCACAATCAATCAATCAATCAGTCGATCAGTGTTTATTAAAGTGTCCAGGAACAACCAATCGGTCTTAGTGCTAAAACACTTAAAAAAAAGAGAAAAAACACACACATACACACACACACTCCTCGCGTGGTAGTCAAGCACGATAGCCGTTAGGCCACGGCCGCGCTACCTACTTGGCCAGCTACGCGCGCGGCAATATCTCTTCCATTTTATCTCAAGCTATTCTTCCAAACCTGCCCGATGACACGCATTCACACCTTGTACAATACTTTCGATGCCTCCTGCATTGACGTTTTTAACGCATCTTTTGCAGTGTTGGAGTTTTTTCTTACAAATCTATAAATTTTAACCCATCTTTTGTTGCGTTTAAGTTTTCCCTTGTCAATCTGTAGAATTATTTTTCCTTTTTGCTGTATGCTAATTGCGGATCATTACAAAGGCGAAAGCTGTTCATGAGCACAAAAATAAACAAATGAATGAACGAATGAATGAATACCAGTGAAATCAGATGGTTTGGTGGTTTACATTTACAGTGCTTCAATGAGCCACCGAATTCGTAAAAACGCACGCCACGGACTACGAGCGCGCCCCACGCCGGCGGCGATAGGAACCAGCCTTACCAAGCGTTGACCGATTACTTAATCAACAGCAACCATCATCCGGCTTTATACTTTCTTTCCCTTTAACTCCACGACGCAGCCGACGCTATGAGCTGATGAGAGGTACCAGACAGCGTCAAGAGCCCATCATCACAGTGTTAGTCGCGTTTCTGTGCAAATTCTACTATCGCTATACCGACCATAAACGTTTCTGTGCAAATTCTACTATCGCTATACCAACCATAAACGTTTCTGTGCAAATTCTACTATCGCTATACCAACCATAAACAGAAGAAGGTCTATTGACCTGCGCTTTTGACGCTGCTTGCTTGGTCTCGTTAGCTCGTAGCGTCGACTGCGCCTGGACTTGAGCAGAAACGACGTATAGACACTTTAAAGCAGCTGTGCAAGGGCGCCGCCTTTACCTACCTTCAGTATTGGTTTTGTCTTATTCCGTTTACTTCACTTCATCATTATTGTAGCAGGCCAGGCTATGACCATTTTAGATTCCACTGCGTCCTTCTCCCCAGCATTGGTCATTGTGGAGTCTCGTCAACGCCCGTTTTCGTGCCTCGGCATCTCGGCAAGACAAAAGAAGGTCAGCAATGGCGGGTCTCATGTGGCGCGTGTTTGTCTAGAGTCACAAGAAGGGTAATAAACGCAGGGCCTGAAGTCCCAAGTATGTTTAGTATCGCTACGCGCACAATGGTATTAGTAGTAGTAGTAGTAGTAGTTGAAGTAATAATAGTATTATTAATACTAATAATAATAATATTTATTGGAACCTGTATCTGTATCAAGTTAGCTTGCTGGGTTGGTCGAAGCCTGCAAGGACTTGGAGGACCAGACCCAGCACTCAAATGAAGTACATTCGTGTACACTTTCACGATCACAGACACAAAACACACACATACAACATACGCAGTTCACATATTGATTGCATTGTGGGATCAGAACGTTGTTTAATAATTGATGTCGTACTGAAGAGTTCTTTTAATTTGAGATAAAAAAGAAGAAAAAAAAATCATTCGCACCCACAGACACATGAAAAAAAAAAATGTAGCTGGCTCCGAGGCGGGGACGAAGTGTCAGAGTTAGAGTGTATGCCTACTTTAGAACATAAGTAGCGTACACTTACGCACTCATTTGTGCCAATCATTGTAAGATGCGTTAGATTGTAGTTAAATCCGTTTGTTGTTATGGATTTGCTTGTTACTTATGTTGTAGACTATCAGTAAAGCTAGATATCAGTTAACTTTTTTTTCAAATTTCTTCTTGTACTAGCCTTGAGTATACATTCTGGAATCTTATTAAAAATGAAAGGCATATAATGTGTACGTACTCGTGTACCATAACGCGTAAAACATCGAGGGATCACAAAATGAGCTGTTTGACGAAGGTTTCTATTAGAAAAAAAAAGGATATTTAAAATCATCACAACAAAAGTGTCGAAGCACGACAGTTTGCACAAAAAGATAATGAACATTTGGCAGTTGTACAGCTTTCAAAACATCTACTTGGGATGAAAATTCGATATGGTATCCAACACTCATCGATAGAGTCTTCGAAATACGAATGATCTTGCATTGCCACAGCTCTTCACAGTTACCGAACAATGTGATACCGTACCTTATTATTCATTTTATTTATTCATTCATTCATTCATCCATTTGTTTATTTGCCGGGCTCACGAACGGCGAATAGCCTAAGTAATGATGCACAGAGTCAAAAGGAGCACATACATGAAATTTGCGGCACGCGCAACAACTAATATCTAGTATGGGGGAACAGGAAATAAATAATATTAAAATAAACAATCCAATCAATCAATAAATACATTTTATCGGGTGTCCAGGAACAACCATTCAGTCTTGGTACTGGCACACCGGACATTTAAGCACTTAAAAACAAGGAGCACACTCAGATTACAAGATAAAGCATGAAAATTATAACCAGACAAAAACGCACAAACATCAGAATCAGTGTCACATAAAAGTAGAAGATAAATATTTGTGTTGGAAGTTCATACGCTAGTACGCCGTGAAGATGATGTGTATAGTCGGGAGAGTACATCACGCAGAAAGAAAATAAAAAGAAATTGTAAACTGGCGAACCTTTTTGCAAATATTAGTGGTCATGTAGCCCTCATACCGTTTGTAAATATCATAAAGTAGTTCAAAAGTGATAGTAAAATGTCGTTACATGAGCTTCAAGAGTAAAACAACGTGCAGACAAACTCACAAGAAAGCAAAACAAATATATATTCGTCTGAAATTCACTGCAACATCTTAGTACCTTTCAGCTCTGACTTAATTGGAACAGATTTTTGATTGAGAGGTCGAAATTCTTTCGGGTGGAGTCAAATATGTCCAGTTTATCAGCGTATCCGTTGTAACAGTCCAATAACCTGGGAATTGGACACAAATGACTAAATTCTCTAGATGTATAAAAAGGGGATCTGAGTCTTGTAGGTACTCCAGGAGTCCTAATATTAACTTCAGATGAGAGAGTTGGGGTGTCAATTAAGCTGTGAAGGGTTTTAAACTAAAATACCAAATCCGCTTTTTCTCTACGTCGATGTAGGTCAGGTAATCCAATACGTTTGAAAAGTGCGTCATAATCCAAAGTTTGCTCATCTCTTGATGAGCAAAATTGAAAAAGTGAGATGAATTTGTGCTGCAGCCGTTCAATTTACAGATTCCGTTCCACGCTACCGACGCGTAGTCTAGCTGCAAGCGGCCCAGTGAACAGTAAAGGATTAAAACCGTGCATGGATTATTTAATTCTCTAGTCAGGCGACATATAAGGCCAAACACTCGATAAATATACATAAACCATTTTGCCCACGTGAACTTCAAACCTTAGGTTTGAATCAAATACAACACCGAGGTATTTTATTTCGGTTACACGAGTCAGTAAGTCCCCCTCAATTCGAAAAAGATAACCGACATTTCGAGTTTTCAGAAAAAAATGCCAATACCTTGGTTTTGGGACAGTTTAGAGGAAGCCTGTTTTACCTACACCAATTGGTAAATGTGTTCACGTTTGCGTGTAGCCTTACGCAATCGTAAAAAGTTCGAATTTCACGGTATATTTTATTGCCATCAGCGTACTGAAAGACTAATAAGTGCGAGTTAACGAGAGGGATGTCACTGACGAACATAGAAAAGAGAAGAGGGCCTAAACATATCCCTGATGCACCCCGGAGTTCATTTTGTATGTCGTGGAGGTCCTATTATTAACTTGTAGAAAACCCTTTCTATTCAGCAGACAACTTCCAAACCATTCAACAAGACGGAGAAGAAATGCTCAGAGTAAGACACTCCACTTTTTCGCTCCACCGGTCAACAAACACATTATCACTCCATCTACCTTCAATCTTGGCCAGAAATTGTCTACGAACTGCAGCCCTGTCTGGCGACAGCGCACCGATTACAGATGGGGAGCCAGACTCCACTGTGAGTTGCAGGAAACATCCAGTGGCACCGGCACTGTCTCCAAAGATGGCGACCACCAGTAGAGGTCTAGTGACACCGGATGCGGGTATTCCACGCAAGAAACCGCGTTCCGCTGATACCGAAAATGACAAGGACAATGACGGCACCTCGGTGTACTCACTGGCACAGTGTCGATCTGAAATTTTAATCGGTTCGCTTCGGGTTCGGGTTCACGACGTTCGGTTCAGTTTCGGTTCAGTTCCGGGGAGCGAAAATAATGGTTCCAACCGGTCCGAACCGGTTCAGTTCCGGGGAGCAAAGATAACGGTTCAAACCGGTCCGAACCGGTTCAAACTGGTTTGAACTGCTAAATTAAGAATACAGTTTCCGCGTTGTTCTGAACATAGGCACTATTTACGCAGTGAAACGATTAACTATGTAGTTTCTCCTATCGTCCATACGATCCCCTTTTATTTTCAGGTGCCCAAAAATATGAAATTCCGTGACTTAATTTCAACGGAAAATTAAAAAACAAACAAAAAAACATTAAAATACAAAACGTCGTGTTCATACGACTCAACATCCCTTCGTTTAACAGAGTCACATATATTTTACCTGAATCAAAATGTTTAGGTATGACAGTAAAGAGTTGAGTTTGTTGGTACATACCTGTAATTAAATGAGCTTGAACTTTAGCAACTATACCGTCCTTTCCTGTCCTTATTTTCTTCGTGTTTAAGTAATGCTCTAAAGTTCAAGATGATGTATTTACACGGTATCAAAATGTTGCTGCGAAGTGTGGTAGATCGCATAAAATACCCGTGATTGGTGCGATTTTGTGTCGCAGTATTAAAAGTTAAATCGTGGTTGTGTCCCTGAACTGAGGAATTAATTACAGCACATAAATTCACGAAATATGCACCTCGTCGCCCTATATGTAACGAAATATGGTTTACAATATACGCTTCACAATATATATTACGAGGACGACAAAACTGAGCTAAAAGAAATAGCACGTTCAAAATGTCACAAAAGTTAGGACAATCCCTTTGAGTCTATCTTTTATAAGAACACCGAGCGGCAATCACAATGCTTGTTATTCTACCCAAATACTGTTTACACTCAGCACCGCGATGCATGCGAATAGTCATGCAAAAAGAAGTAATCTAAATTGTTCACTTCATTTTATATGCACCTTCGCACTCAGATCGAATCTGGCCCAAAATAGCGCTTTCCCAAGTGAACATTCTCTTATACAGGATAAACTGGCATTCTCTTATACAGGATAAACTGGCATTCTCTTATACAGGATAAACTGGCATAGCCCGGCTGTTTAGGTGTTGTTGTTGACAAGATGCCGACCAATCTAATTCGGAAGTAAGCATCACCCTTGCTAACTGATGATTTTAACGCGATATGGTTAAAGAGCTGGTGTCGCAGAAAAGCCAAAGGGGTGTATAGAATTCCTGCTAGAAGTAATCTTAATGCCTCGCGATAGAAAGAAGCTGACTGCAGAAGACATCACTGAACCGAAGCAAGGATCCATTGAGGCTCAGCGTGCGCGTTGTGTCAATGAGACGCCAGAAAGGGAAGAGCAGCGTTTGACTGGATAGAGAAGCAATGTGTTCTCGTTCCTCTAGGACAGAGGGCGGAGTGAGGGAACGAGGGTCCACTCAATTTATACAGAAGAATTTGGTCTTCGTAGAAGAAAGGTCGAAATGCGCATTTCCGCACAATCTGCAGCGAAGCACGGCAGGAACGTAGCTTCATTTTGTGTACGTATAAATTCAATGACACTGACAAAATGTGGAAACGCCAAAACGCGCTTCAAGCAGGTGGTTGGCTACCCACGTCAACCGCACCTGTTTCCGGCGGCGTTGAAGGAAAACCTGGAAAGGGTATATCCGCTTGAAAAGCTCTGTGTCAGGAAAACTTGGCAAGTGCCGAACGCTAGGGCCCGCACGAGCAGAGGAAAGCGAGGAAGGGAAGCACGTGACAGTTTTCCACAGGAGTGCACTCAGACGATAAGTTGTCACGTGTCTCGCTCCGACGCTCTGATTGATTCGCTGGGTCCGTAGTTATCGTCGCTCGTAAGGTTATGGCGAAAAAGACAAATTATTGAAGAGCGGAAGCGTCATCGAGAAAATTTCCGCAGTTCTCCGTTGTTGTTGCAACGGACGGCAAAGCTGAAGAGGGCTGAAGAATCATCGACGCATACTTTTGGGAGTTTGCTCACCCTTTACCACTGTTGAAGAGGTGAGTGATGATTTTTCAGTCGTTTTTGAATGGGCCCTCGGGTGAATATCGAATGTATCAGTAGACGATGGCTATTTATTTATCGCACACTGCCAGATGTACGGACAGTTAAGACGGGGTCACAATCCTCATGCATCGTACAAGAGACAGTCTGCATACAGATTCGAACGTGAGTCACCGCGAGATCCGTGCTTCGAGCGCCGCATGGCAATGAGTTCAAGGAGAAACTTGGCTCGCGGCATTCGAACCACGGATATTGCGGTGAATCTTGTTTGCAGACTGTCGTTCGTAAGATGTATGAGCAGTGTGACCCGGCTTTATGCGTCCGCAACACGGTCATTAGAGAGCGAAGAAGCGAATCTGATCAGCGAGGTTTAAAACCCCTGGCACCCCCACCTTCCTTGCACATCAATGCCTCGGCGCTTGCACTAAAATGGGAATTTCGACTGAACAACAAACATCGCAATGTTCCCCGGGAATATTTTAGATGACGGTCACGAAATATCAATAAGCCGTAATTAAACCTTTGGACGCGTGTAGTTCTTATTCCACGGGTCTACATTTTTCAGAGCGCAGCTCTTAGGTGCCCGTTTCCGGCTTGAGCGGCGTCGCCGTCGCTGTCGGCGTGACCGCGCGTTGCATTATGGGACGTTTCCCATAACGACGTCACACGTGACGTCATGTGTGACGTCACGAAGGTGATTCGTGAAGGTCACGACCTTCACGAGTGACGTCACGAGGGAGGAGAGAGGGGGAGGGAGGGTGAGGAGGAAGGAGAATAAGAGGAGGAGGAGGGAAGAGAGAAAAGGACAGGGTACGGAGGAGGAGGGGGCATACCCTCCTCTCCGCACCCTCCCTCCTCCTCCTCAAGAGCTGCGCTCTAATTCGGCATTACAGGGAATTGTAAACGTCTTTCCTTTTTTTCTTTTCGTTGAATGCTTTGGGCCATTTTGATAAAATTATGAATTTTTGCTTTTCTCGACAAAAGAATGTAATGTTCCCGAGGACTGCATTTTCCTGGGTATAATAGAACGCAAATCAGTTGTTCTTTTTATATTCCTTGAAAACTTTTATTCCACAGAATGTCCCAGAAAGTTGTCCATGTGTCTGTAAAAGGGGAACAGCTAAAGGCGTCGCCCCAGTTCGATTAAGACGACGAAAACAAAACAACGTTCCTCGGGTGTAGCTTAAACGTCTTTTTCGGATGCCGATCCTCAAGCATAAGTTCGTTGCCTTCTGTCGTGCTTCATGTTCAAGTTCACGAATCGCCGAAGTGTTGTCGAAGGCAGGAAACTCACACTGGATGCGGGGAAACTGGAACATGCGGGCGAACCGGTAGCTTGAGGGAGTGCTTTGGTCGCACGTAGAGACGGGGTGCAAGACGCACATGATGCTGGCGCGCGCTCTTTGCTACCGGATAACTTTTCATAACAGTTGTGGCAACTAGAGCTACTAAATAAGCTACGCCTCAGATTAACGACACTTACCCATCTTGGTGCCTAAAATCATGGTTGCCAGTTATCTGAGGCTTTATCTGAGATCACCAGAAACGCCTTTCCGTCCTCCACAAATGTTTAAACAGGTCGACACTATAATACCGCATTCACACGGCAGCGTAAAGGTACGTTTAGCTAGGATCCCTTTAGTAAAGGGAGCTGGAGATCGTTATCACAAGACGCATAAATGTCTCTTTAACTAATGGAGTTCTTATGTTAAAGGAAGCTCGCCAACCTCCCTTTACTGCTACAGGAAGTATCTTAGGACCCATGAACTCGAAATAAAAATAATAGCTCTACTAAAAAAAGACATTTGGCGCCTATATGAAAGTAAACGGGTTCATACAGGTAACAGTTTGCCATACCGGTCACCGGTTTGTCAAAGGGTCGCCCATATGGCTCAAAGGGTCTCCCGTATGAGCCATAACGGTCACCTATTTGGGCAAACAGGTCACTCCTTTGGCGTCACTCGACTGGGCAAATGGGCCACTCGATTGGGCAAAGTTGTCGGACGTTTGCTCAAACCGGTGCCCATGTTGCACAGACGGGTATACGGTGACCGGCAAACTGTACCGGTTTAATCAAACGGCTCGCCGGAGCCCGTTTGATACTGAACGTACAGATCGGCGGCATGGGCACGCCTATTTCAGCCGTGGCAGCCTGTTTCCGGAAAGCCGGGAGCGCCGGTTCATCGATTTACAATCGTCCGCGTAATGCAAGCAATTGTATTTATATTTTTATTGCGCTGATGTTCGCTTATACTGCAACTGCAATAAACGATTTTTTTAAACGTAAACGTGCAACGTTGGCGAACCTATATTTTTGTTAGAACTCTAAAACTTTGATGGATGAAGAAAGAATAAACAATTAACACTGGGACAACACAGGCACACCTTTCAACTCCCTTCTCCCCCTTTCCCTCCTTGGTTATGTCGGCTGCTCGCCGGGGGAATGTTTAATCGCCTGTTGCTAGTAGGAAGATGTGCTTGTGTTGTCCCGGTGTTAATTGTTTATTCTTTGTTGATCCATCACCTGAACCAACACGCTCTTCTCGCAAGCATACTTTAAAACTTTGGCGTTCTTTGTTCCCTCAATTTACTTATTCAGCTCGAATCTTTCTCGCAGAAGACGCGACCGCGTGAAAGAATATACTTCTAAACTCCGTTTCACCTCAATTCAAGACGCAGCGAAGGTAGCGCGCGAACACGTGGCTGCATGAACATCGAGCATTGCAAGAGCACGCCCGCCGTTGCAGCAGTCAAATTACGAGCTCGCGCTGGGTGCTTTTTTTGCTCGGGCGCAAGCCAGCCGACGCTTTCCAGCGTCGAGCGTGCGAGCGCGCGAGTGCTTTCCGAAGCAGGTGTCTGAGCAGAGGTGCTGAAAGTGCCAAGTCCGCTGTAGTATCGCCCTGCAGTCTCGATCCGACAGCACGCGTTCGGGGCAAATACGAATCGAGCGAAATGTCGTCAAGCGAGTCAGCGCCGTAAACGCGGCGGGCAGTCTCGCGCGCTCCTGCAAGCACATATGACTGGCAGATGTCTCCACCTCGCCTGACACCTCTGTCTCGTGTCCTGCGCGACGTCCTCTCTCAATCACCTCTGTCACGTGACCCGAGGGAGAGGAGGGCACGCTACACGCTGATAAGCATAGCCTCCGAGATGCGGAAGCGCGCCCGCTGGCAGCCGCTTTTTTCTTTGTCTGCTTGTTCTCCATTGCAGTTCGCACTTCGTTGGTCCTACCTGCTTCGATCTGTCGCCTTTCCCTGCAGTCGTATTAGGATGTCTCTCGACAACACATTGGATGCGCACCAAAACAATCAGTGTTCGAGAAGTCCTACGCGTATATCGGCAACAAGCGATTCTTCAAAGAAGTCAGGAGTTCTTGCAGTTTGGTTGGGTTCGGCAAATGACAGCTTGTGCGCCGCATCGTGTTGAAAC
This sequence comes from Ixodes ricinus, assembly GCA_037355805.1. NCBI lineage: Eukaryota > Metazoa > Arthropoda > Arachnida > Ixodida > Ixodidae > Ixodes > Ixodes ricinus. The sequence goes on along the minus strand of JAZHYW010001072.1, from coordinate 22,489 downwards.
TTCAAGGAGCCTTCCTTCACGTTTTTCTGTTCGTGTGGTTGTCCTGCTTTGACCGTGTCGACATATATGTTGGATCACATATTTCAAGTCCGCTATTAGTATGCCAAGTCCCTACTGAAAAAAATTATATGAATTTATTTCTGATATGTGTATTGGACACCGTTTTCATATCAGAACTTATTATTTCATATCAGTGTCAAATGCCGCATATCAGTTACACTCGGATAGGTGGCGCTAGGTACCGCCCAATTCATGTGCTACAATTTTTTTATTTACTCACGCCACCATGTATATATACATTGCGCATAGCATCAGCTGAACATATACATTGAGCGCATACACATACACGGCACAGCGAACATGAATACAACAGCACACCCAATAACTACTTCTGAGCTCTGCCTTTCCGCCTTTTATACAGGTCGTTTTGTAAGTACGGAGTTTTTTGGTGACCACCTAAGCAATAAAACTTATTCTCAGCATGTTGGATTTTTTCAGCAATGTCATGCCTCTGAGAGTATTTTGAACGGCTCAGGGGATGAATCACTTATTAAAAAGTAAACGCTCATGCAGTAGTTATTTGAAAGCGAGCAAATCAAGCAGCTCCTCTGTGGTTCCAAGCTACGTGTTTGTTTTCCCGCGCGGCATGTCGTATACTAAAACAATTATATGAATTTATATCTGATATGTTTATTGGACACATTCATATCAGTTGGCAAATGTTGCATATCAGTTCTTATATGTCGCATATCAGTTTTGGGGTATTTCATATCAGTTTCATATATCGCATATCAGTTTTCTGGATATTTCAGATCAGTTTCATATGGCGCATATCGGTTTTGGATTATCAGTTCTTATATAGATTCATACAATTTTTTCAGTAAGGGTGCACTGCAACCTACTTGTTGGCAACGAATGACCGTTCTTCTACGCGTGCTCTTCCAGATTATCTATAGAATTAAGCAGCGTCTATTCTCGCGGCAGCCGGGAGAATGATTTCCCCGAAAGTCTGCAATTATAGTCTAGAATTACCTCCGTCCTTGATTGATTTGCAATCTTCTCAAATATATAAAAGCTCAGAGTGCCTCTTCACATTTCACAGATCGCTTGCACGTTTGTACTTGTCTACCGAATAGGCTGTAAGAAACTTCTAGGATAATTGAAAACAATCTTTTGCGTCTGTTTTCCCGCCTATTTGCAAGCACTTGCGCGAGCACATGTTTTCTACGTGTTTGCTCCCTGTTATAAATAGGCTTATGAGTTTCGGGACGTCTTAAATAAGTTTAAGATAACCAACCTTCGGACGATACCCATTTAGGGCTAGCGAATAATTTGCCTATCCGAATGGTGCGTTCAAATGTGGGGTCCCGTGCCAGGTCGAACGGGCACCCGTATCGTAACGGGCATCCGTATCAAACGGGCATCCGTATCAAACGGGTACCGTTTCAAACGGGTACCCGTATCCCCTAATCACGTTTGATCCAAACGGATCGACAAGTTTGCCACCCGTTCGATTCAAACGGGTCGACCAGTTTGCCACCCGTTTGAATTTGAAATGTTTTTTTTCCAATAGGGAGATAGATATATTTATGCTGTTTAGTGTGTTATACAGCAAATTTAACATTTCCAAGTAGCAATTACAAGATTAATTCTGAGCACAAAGGTGGTGCAGTACGCTAGCGAGAAACGTACACTTAGGCTAGCAGGTTCAGTTATCACACGTTCCGTTAAACGTTTTATTTTATAATTATGCCCACTTAAGGGGATCCTGTAGTGTATCAAGCTCACTTGCAGATCTCCGCGTCAAACAGGCTTCGGCACGTCGAACGGGCAGTTGCCACACCGATCGTGGCTGACCTTTACTCTGGGCATCACGGCAGAACAAGACAAATATTTTCTTCTCTAATTCAAACAAACAAACCTCTCTCCATCTTACTAAAAAAAAAAAAAAAACGCGAGCGTTTTGCGCGGACTTGTATGAGCGACGCGGTATCCTTCAAGCTGGCGTCCGGGGCTACTACTTTTCCGTGAGATGTATGGCGCTCTTTTATCTAATTGGTCTATATGGTGTTTCTGAGCCCCATTCAGGCGTCAAAAATAGTATAAGTAAGCCTAGGAACAGAGTGCAATTCAACTTCTCTCAAGGTGCCTTTAGATAGTTTTTACATTAGAAGGCCGACCACAGCGAGCCTCTCGTTCATCGCATAACTTTATTTAATGCCTAAATCATAGTTCACAACGCTCTTCTCCTACTTCTCGTTTTGCAGATCGAATCGCTGTTAATTGAAGGATGAGCTCCGAGGTATACAGGGACGTAGAGGGCCTACAGACCCGCCGCGAATTCCAGGAGAAGACGGTCCGGTCGGTACTGTCCTACGAGCCGCAGGAGGGTGACATCTTCATCGTAGCGTACCCTAAGTGCGGCACAACCTGGGTGCAGTACATCACCTACAACATCTTCAACGATGGCGTCCGTCCGCCGAGCATGAGAAACGTCTTCAGTTCCGTGCCAGTTCTCGAGCGCAGGGGCATCCGTGACGACAAGGATTTGCCCAGACCGGTGGCCATGAAGACGCACCTGCCGTTCAGCAAGCAGCTATACTCCGAAGGTGCCAAGTACATTTACGTCTCAAGAAACCCGTACGATTGCTGCGTTTCTTATTATCACTTCGCCAAAACAACCCGAGCTCACCATAACGATGGCCAGAACCTTCGACGAGTTCTTCGAGTCTTTCGTCCAAGGGAAAGTCAATTTCGGCGACTACTTCGACCATCTTTTGTCCTGGTATGCGCATCGGAGCGACCCCAACGTCCTTTTCATGACCTACGAGGAGCTCAAGAACGACACCGAGTCGTGCGTCTTGAAGGTGGCCGACTTTATCGGGAAAGAGCACGGCAGGAAGCTCCGGGACCAGCCAGAACTTCTCAAACAAATCGTCTCTAACGTGAGCCTGGAGGTTATGAAAGGCCTCGAGAAGGAAATGAAGAGAGAAAGCCACCCAAAGGCGTGTGGCCGAGCCGAGTACGATGCCAGAAGATGTTCGAACACAGACGGTGTTGTCTTTCGGTCCCGTTGGAATACCGTTTAGCGGTGACCTTGTACGCAAGGGCGTCGTCGGAGATTGGAAGAATCACTTTTCCCCCGTGCAGGTTGAGCGAATGAAGGAGAGGATCGCTCTCAAGACGAAAGGAAGCGACGTTATGCGTCTGTGGAAAGACCTCAATCTCCCGTGACCGCCATGGCACCCGCATCTGCCATTTGCTTTCTTAATAAAAAAAGTGTATTCGGCTGTTTGACATTCTGTCGAACCCGGGATCGTATTCGAGGAACGTTGACACTCATAGCACAAAAATAAACTCAGGGAAGACAAAAAAAAGAATCACAATATAAATTTTTTGTAAACCTCAAAATGGCAGTCAAATTATTTGGAGCAGCTCAATTGTATTCAGGAGGAACCTTATTCCCTGAACAAAAAGTCGTGCTGGCAAATGCGTACATTTACAAGCTTGCCAATTCTCTAAATAGGTTTGCACATATATTAAGATGCTTTGTTTGTTTTATTTTCACCTGCCTATTTCTCTCTGTGCATGTTATTTAGGTGCTTTTTGTCCATCCCCCTCTGTGATGCCTTCGGGCCGTGAGGGAGGAAATAAATAAATTATGGCTACGTTCACGTGAAAGCTGCACAATGCTTGCAAGCATGGGGCACCCAAACATTTGGAGCACCAGTCATGCACCATGCTTGCAATTGCCTATTCTCGCTGTGAGAAGCTCGCCATGGGCGCTTAGTGCATAGAAGCTTGGCATTGCACGTGCTTGCACCAGGAGAAGAAGTTGAAGTATCCTTACTCCTGGTTGTGAAAACATTCACCAGGCCGCGATTCTCAAACTTGTCACCGCGAAAACTCGGTGACCCTCTACACTCCAGCTCCAGCGCGAGCTTTCTGGCTTTGATTACGCTTCGCACGCCCAGCCAAAGCCAGGCGAGTGCGAGCGAGCGCGTGCTGGTTCTTCTTATACCTTAATGTGCGCTTTGCTCAGGATCGATGACACTCTTTGTATGTTACCCGACGCCGGCAGCACGCGCTCTCTAGAAAAATAGAAAGAAATAGCCGGTCGCAAAATGCCGCCGCGTTGGCAATGCCAAGAGTGCGTGTTGGGAGACGCGCATGCTCGCGATCAGGGACAAAAAAACAAACAAAAGCGTCGAGAACAAAATGGTCAGATGTCATCACCCTAGCAAAGCTCACAGGGCACAGACTGTAGGAAGTTACCTTTTAAGATTGTTATGGTTGTAACGTGTGATAACGGTCACTATCGGCAGTAAACTCTAGAAGAGTTTAACTTTAACCAAAAACTGCTGTTAGTGAACTCTTGACGACAATTATATAAAACCATCACATACACGCGCGGAGAAATTTTCGAGACATTTCAGAAGTAAAGGGTGCGCGTGCACAGCTTTGAGGGCAACTAAAGATGCGCAGACGCACGTGCGCCATATATAGCTGTGACCAACAATACTCGATCAATGTCAGTTGACAAGCTTTCTATAAAACGCACCTTTTCGTGGCGCGTCCACTCGATGGTGCTCGCTACACTAGATGTAACCGGTGGAACGTTATATTCACATTGCTTGCGGTGTAAAGTGACTCCATCGCGATGCTTATGGTAAAAATAGCTTGTGCAAAAGATTGCACACAAAGAGCGTCGTTTGAAAACGGTCCTTCTCCGTTGCTCTTGGAGGCGCTGCAGCTGGTGGCGTTAGCCACGCTATCTGCCCGTATCTGCTCGCGTGCAGTCAAGAGAAGTTGTTTCCGACATGCTGGTATTGTGCAAAGGTCTGTTTTCCTTGAATGCATTTCCTTTTTTCCGAGCGGTTGTGTGTTTTCATACACACTCCAAAATATACCAGATGGGAGTAAATCACTTGTCCTCTAGACGCATTCCCATGTTGGAGTTTTATATACTCCGTCGGAAGGGAGTTCAGAGTTTGCTCCCATGTAGGCCAGCGTTTTTTTGTGGCGATGCAAGGCCAGCGTTTTTAAGTACAGAACTGCCTTCAGTACGGTAGTTTATTCATAGATCAATAGGAGTATTTATTTACTTCCATCAGAGTGTTCCTATAGGTGGATCCTATGGGAGTATTCTTTCACAACCCTATGGGAGTTTTTACGTGGACCTACGGGGCTATTCCTTTACATCAACCTGAGAATTCTTACGTGGAGCCACGGGAGTATCATTTTACATCCAACTGGGAGTTTTTACATGAACCAATGGGACTATTCTCTCACATCCATCTGGGAGTTACTACGTGGACCTAAGGAGAATCCTTTCATATTCATTTGGGAGTTATTTCGTGGACAACGGGAGTACTGTTTCACATCCATCTGGTCGTTATTACCTGGACTCAAGGGAGTATTATTTCACATCCACCTAGGAGTTTCAATGGAGATTTCTGAGTGTATTTTCTTGCTACACTTCAAGTGGACTTCAAAGTCAGGAAGTGTGAAAGGAAAAGCATAAGCAGGTAGCATCATGTACAAAATAAATTTATTGCACACATTATGTACACTTATTGTACAAGTCTCATGTGGCAAGTGCTCATGTTGCCTTGGGCGAAAACTAGCTTACCTGAGACGGAGTTTAAACAACCTTCAGAGCAAACTCCTTAAAAACAATCTGCAAACAAGCGCACACCGAAGGGCACATGCAGAGCCGAGATCGTGAGCTGATTCGCCGAATCTTTGGAGGAGTCCATTCTGAAGGCCATTTAAATGCCCGTCTGACAGGGGTATTACAGTGTAGGACACACAGGTTAACTGTGCTACACATAGCCACGATCGCTTTGTAGAAATTTATCAATTTCAGTGCCTTGACCTGCGGCTTCCTGTAGCACAGTCCCCAAAGCGCATGCTAAATGAAAGTCAACATCTTATGTGCCGTCTTCACCTACTAGATGTGGAAAATCCAGTAGGCAGCAAAAACGCACACCACACCCTGATGGAGCCGTACCGGAAGTTCAAAGTTCTTCTTTAATCATCCTAAAATATAAATATCAATTATCCCAACTTTACAAAATTATATAGCACAGAATATGAGAGTCATAGATTTTTCATAAACGTATTTGTGCTAAACACTCCGACTGCTCTTTCTTAGACGTCGCAGCTCGCTCGTTATCTCTGTGGTAGCGGCAAATCCAATTACACTTTCTGCAGTCAGTCCGCTCGTTAGCCGTTGTCTGCCCTGCATAGTGCTGGAAGGAGCCTGTAACCAAAAAAGCACAAGCCTAAGTTGATATGTGCTGACCATCAACAGAACAGATGTTGCCGATGACATCATATGTACCTTACAAACCAGGCGGAGAGTGGACTTATCCTCGAAAAGTGAATTGAAGACAGTTGCTTCAAAGCAATACCAATACTATTGATATTGCAAATATGGTAAAAGGGCAGAATGTTTTTAAAAGGATCGTGCAACAAAATGGTAGTGCCTATTTTATTGTCTAAATGTCAACCATCGTTCTGGCCACACCACGGAGACACCAATTTTGTGCATCAAAAGACACCAAAGCATCATTTAAAATGAATTTGTCTCTAAAGAGCATCCGAGACGTATCGCATTTAGGACGCCTGGTTCTCCTTCACAGTCAATGCCGCATGAGGGGCCGGCGTAGTTGCGAGCTTCGCCACTTAATGACGTCAATGCATTACAACCTGACCGTTCAAGTTGTCCCTTCGCCGCTCTCCGCAGGAGTTAAATAGGCATGGGAGAGGAGAAATCCGGTTCAGCTGAAGTTAGTGCTCGTGCGCACACAGCTCGCCGCCATGTTTTCCGTGGAGCGGTGCTGCTTTTATGTGGAGTGTGATGTAACGGTATTTGACTTATTCGTTTTAAATAATGTCTTGGAGTCCTTTTGAGCAAAAATTGGTGTCTCCGTGGTGTGGCCAGAACGTGGTTGACATTTACAGAATAAAATAAGTCCTAGAATTTTGTTGCAGTAATCCTTTAAACGAGAAAAGAAAGAACAAAGTACACCCTTAATTTTAAAAGTTGTGGGTCACCTATCAATATCGCCCGATCAGGCCGAGTTCTACTCGCTCCGAGGAAGTCACACAAGGAGCCCTATCATAGAGAAACACTTTATGAATACTCAAGTTGTGCGTGCGATGCTGTGGAAGGCCAAGGCTGCCCTGTGGTTCAGGTCTTCTGTTGAGATGGCTGTCCCGGCACCGGCTCTTCCGTTCGTCAACTGCCCTTGGAACTGTCTCCGTCTTCGCGCACACACCACGAGCCCCGCCCCTTCGTCTTCTTCTCTCCCGGTGCCGTCCCTCTACATGCAGTGCTGCTCACTGTCTCCCACACTCACCTCCTCTCAAGCTTCGGCTCCCCGGGGGCTCTGGACGACTGGTGTTGTTGGGGTTTCTTTGAAGTACTCCTCCAATTCGTACATCTCCGTGTCGCTGGTGGTGGTGGACGCGGATGGGGCCGCAGCTGTTAAACGGTGAGCTTGTGTTGGAGGGGCCGGTGCGCCCTCGGTGGAGGGGCCAAGGGCCTGGTCTCGGCCGACGGGTATGTCTTCTTCCACGTCGACCGGGGCAGGACATGGTGTGTTGACCCGGTCGGCTTGATCTGCGCCAAAGGCCGCTGGGGCAAAGAACTCTGGTCGGTCCCGGCGGAGTAGCTGGACTGCCGCCGCGACGGAGGCGGGACGGCCCATAGAATCGAAGCAGCCAACCAGGGGGCGCTTTGAATTCGCGACGGTGGCGCCGCCACCTCAACACCTGGTCGCGTCGGTAGCGTCTCGGCGCCATACTTGTATTGTTTACTCCGGCTTGAATATGCTTGGTTTACGGTGCGGCCTCCAAAAAATAGAAAGCGTCGGCGAATTCTTTCGCGTGGCAAATTTAAAAAAAAGGCGAGAAGCTGCAGAAGCATGTGTTTTCCGTGGAGGAGATCATCGACGGCTCGACGAACGAGGTGGAGGCAAAATGCGTGTCGCAGGTGCGACCGAACGTCGTGCACGACATATCTCTGCAGGTGAGTGGTGCTTGTTTACGTTTTGGAATAACGTTGTTGCTGCTCATCCTCAGAAGATTCGTGACTGCAATGAACCACTGTTGGCGTGCGTTCTCGTAGACGTCGAGAATGCGACCAGAGTCTTTTTCCGTCGCTGAACCCCTAGCAGAAGCGGTGCTGCGGAGAGTTCTTTCACGCTGAAGATATATTTATGTTTCGCGGACGACGCTGGCATAGTACGATAGTTACGAGAATATATATTGTTTTCGCCCATGATCATTTCGAAAAAAAAATCGGTTCATAAAGTCGAACAATCTTTTTCTTTGAGCTATCAAGGTCCCCGCGCACGATCGTGACCGGTACCTGTTCTTGCCGGACGGGTGTCGCAGGCCGCTGCAAGCATTGTGCCGCAGTTTTGTTTTAATTATTAACGCCGAATATTCGTCGTGCACCAGTCAGCCTCAGCAGTGGGGCAAACCGAGTGGAAAGCCTACCTACGACTCCAACAAAGACCTCAAATATTTATTTACAGGTTATTTTTCCCCAAAATCTGTTATTTGTCTGCCCTTGCAGATAAATAACACTATTTTCCGAGGCCGAAAAATAATGTGCTGTTAAATTGTTCCTCTGACATGATGAAGGAAGATTGCAAAATCAAGAGTTCAGCCTTGGTTTATTTTTGTGTAAATGACTGTGCATCACTTGACTATAATATTAATGACAATGTCCAGCTAGATAGAGAGCTGGTATAAAACCTTTATTTTTCTTTCAGGTCCATCAACCTCGTTCCCTGACATTCGATCCGCGTCGCCATCACTTATGCTGGAATGCTACCCTGAAATCCAGGGCCCCTTAATGGAGATTCTGAAACTTTCCCGCAGGAGTGCCGATGATTTGATATGCAGGAAAGTCGTAGATGACATGGTCGCCAAGGTGTCCCTGTCCGTGGACAAGGCAAGGCTTGTGGGGCTCCTCGCTGCCATGAAGGGGCCTCGCGAGGTTACCACCACGTGACCGCCTGCTCCACGGGCCTGAGGATGTCTTTTAAAGCTGTGAACTTTCTGTCGGCGCTTGGAATTACATTGCAGGAGCAGTATGTCGCCAACGTCATGCTCCTCTGCGATGTCGAGGACTTGGCAGTGGCTACAATGGGCCAGTCAACAAACCCCCGGCATGTTTCTGCTTGCACTATATCCTGCATCGCACAGACTGCGGCCAGATGTAGCAACGTTTAACATAGCTGGTCCTTCAACCCTTAACACCTTTCCAAATTGGCTTGTTTGCATTGCCTGAATGCGAGTCTTAACTTCATTGGTCTTCAGCCTTTGTACTTCTCGCTGGCATGTAGCTTCTGCATGTGGCGTGAGCCTGTTTGAAGCATTTCACCTTCTACCTGTCCTGTTGCATGACTGGGAGTGAGTATCTATCAAGTGCTTATAGTTGCCACTGTGAAGCACACTCTTATTCAGATCGACTAACATATTATAATGACCCAAATTTCAATAATTATACCAAAAGAAACATCCCAAAAAATGTATAGCAAATTTTTCTGTAGGAAGTGGCTCATGAAGACCAAACGTTTGATCTGGTTTAGCTAAAGTATTACAAAGTATTGCGATGCGTGCGCAGTCGTTGAAGGCAGGGACCTTCATGTGCTAAAGGGCTATTGGGAACATTTTGAGCTGTGCTCAACATGTTCTAAATGCTGTGCAACACATCTGCACTTTTGGCATGAACTGCAAGGAGAGCATAGAGCGAGAACTAATTTTGTGTTGAACTGGGCAGATCTGATGCAGCAACCTTTAAAATAATTCCGCAAGCTTGATGAAAAATCAGTCGTGCGAGGTGCCTCGGCCCTCGAGTGGCTCTTGCACTTCGATGATGGTAGAAGATTACTGGAAGATGAAGAGAGCTAGAGCAACCATTACCGACCTCTTTTCGTCTTCCATTGGTGTTCTGCAATTCTTTAAGTGCGAGCCCCACTCACACCTCGCACGATTTACTGCTTTTTTGACAAGTAGGCTGCATCGTTTTAAAGGTTGCTGTTCAAGATTTGCTGAGCCCGACGCAGAATTGATGCTCTCTCCGCTCTCATTGCGGTCCATGCTTAAATAACCCACGTGCTCTTGCAGATGGTTGCAAAAAGACGTGCAGCGCCGTTTCAAGTGCTCCTAGAATGACGACCTTAGGTGTAACGACACATGAAGATCCATGCTTTTGACACCTGTGCGTGAATTACCATGCTACAAAACTACACATGAATTACCACGTTACAAAACTAGTCTTAGAACATTATTACACCTTGTATCCTTTCAATGTACTATCACAGCATGTGAAAGGTGGAAAATGGTTGCTTGCTTTGCTTGGGTGGTGGGAAGAGCTTTTGCCTGCTTTGCTTTTTGTCTGGCGTCCAGGTGGCATGAAGAGCGCCACATGCGCATCTCGAGCACGACCGCGAATGCGATCCGCACAAGAGGAGGCAACTTCGAGGCTCTAGCCTTGGGCATGTGCAGACCCAAGCGCTTCACAAACAAAGCTGTCCAGCATGGTAATTAGCACATCCTCAGTTTGGACTTTGCCAATGTACTTGTGATGACATCACAGTGAATGTGTGGGGGCAAAGCTTTGTAGATAATCTGTTCATACATTGTCTTGCATTTTGTCGTACCTTGTATGCATACATGCAGGCATCGAGACGGAACCAACAGCAAGGAAGGAGCTGCAGGGTAAACTGGGCACACCGGTTTTTGAGGCAAGGGATTTTCATGCCCACACTGATCTTGAACTCTTAGTGCAGAAAGATATTTATAGTTTACTGTTTCAGACGGGACTTGTCGTCATGCCCGAACAGCCTTGGCTCTGCTGCAGTCCGGACGGCCTCATCCAATAAGCGGGGAAACCGTCCTCATTGAAATCAAGTGCCCAGAATCCTGCAAGACCCGCCCCATTTTTGACCGTGAAGCAGGGGCCTACCTCACCAACACAGACGGTGAGCTTTCGCTCGAGCCACCACACCCACACTACACACAGGTGCAGGTACAACTATATGTCTTGAACCTCCAGAAGGCTATCTTCTATGTGTATAGTCCCAAGGGATCGGAGTCTGTCCTGGTGAAGGGGGACGAGCGTTTTATCATGGAATCAGTACCAAAATTGGAATATTTCTACTACACGCACTTTTTCCCAATGCTTTTCAAGTGACTTTTTTACATTTCAAATTCATTATATCTATGCTTTCAATTTTATTTTAATTCTGGACTGCACTATTTATTTCATCATGAAATTGCTGTAAAATGCCATTCTTCGGGCCTATGTGCAAATATTATACCCCATATCAGTAGGGAGCACTTAACTAAAGAAAACATGCTATCAATGAAAGAATAATTTTTTATTTTTTAGGAAAATATCTTTTAAGCTTGCCAGTGTACAATTGATGTTTTTGAATAAAGTTCTTGTTATACAATCTCTGAGTCAGTCATATTTATAAATAAAAAAGAAAACGTGACCTATACATCTTGACATGTTTACAGGCATGTGCAACATTCTAAAAAATATATTGTTGAAAGTTATCAGTGTGCACAGCTCTATTCAGTTTTACTTGAGGTGTGCACTTCCATTCGGTAAGTACAATAAGTATGAATCTAGAAATAATTTGCCATGGAACATAAAGGGTGCTTTTTTTCTGCACCATGCGTAACCATACCTGCCAAGTTTTATGATTTTCAGCGCTTTCTTACGGTTATCGTATTAACAACAGTATGTGTACAATTTTCCGCACCGTGTGTAAAAAAAGATTTTGTTTAAGTTGCATCTTGCCTGTTTACAAGTTGGGGTTGGCAACACTGGTACATCGACTTGTATGCCAGGAGGCGCAAGCTACCGCTCCTCGTTGTAAGGCAACGTTACTAGAACCACTCAGTTGGGAAACTGCCATAGAGCCTGCTTTAAAAAAGTGGCTCCGATCCGTACTCGAGAACCGAGCTAATGGCGATCGCAACGCCGCCATTTCTCCCGCAGCGTCCACTCTGGGAATTGCACAGCTGCACGTCGAGTGGGGCAACCGTCGGGGGAGGGCCGGTGGCGCCATCTCGCAGGGCCATCTCGCAGTAGCTTAGTAAAGCAACTTTCATGTTTCAACTCGTCGCTAAAGGGTGGCGCTGTTATCGTATTTAGCTCGGTCTCGGTGGACGCCAGCGGCCCAGGTTTCAAGGGTGAGTTTCCCAACTGAAGGTTTTAGTAACGTTGTTGTAAGGCAATTGTCATTGAGAACATCCATCCATCCATCTTAATCCAAAACTGTTTAGGAAATCTCCTTTGTTGTGGCGACGTTGGTTCTGGCAAACGTTGTGCGTTGTGTTACTGGAACTTCTACTCATGATCCCTTGAAACCGTCTTTGCTACAAGATGTCGGGAAAAAATACTTCCAAGTGTTTATTCCCAGCTATTCAACCGACCTTCCATTTATGAAGACGTCGCGCAAGGGCGAAAGGTACGCATTTTGTAGTCCGTGTCGCTGCGATGCCAACATTTCGCACGCTGGTCGCCGGGAGATACTGTGTCATCTGAATACAAGAAAGCACAAGGACTCTGCAAAATTAGTTGGAACCAACGAGAAGCTTCGAGGGTACTTTAGTCGATCAGCGGTTTACGACACTACCCGAGCAGAACGCCTTTTTCGGCATTTTTGATCAAACACAACGTGCCGTTCACGGCGGTTGTTGTAGAGACGTCAAAGAGTTAAACCAGGCACAGGCGAAAGAGTTTTCAGCAAAGTGAAGAAGGCACACCCGCAGTTCCGCTCCTCCATGTCGAAAAAGACTCTTGAACAGTTGTTAGTTGTGAGATGCAGCTAGTCCGAAAAGTGCTATGAACAAGTGTTCGGCAAGAACTTCCTAAGAAAAGCAAAAGCTGCAACTTCCTCAGTGTTGACCCAACCTTCTACTTCTAAAGAATAAGACATTTCGTGCAATGTATGATGTGTTTGTGCCCTAGTTGATGCATTTTTCTTACCTAAACAAGTTTTTGAAGAATAAAACAGTTTTCGTGTTTCTTCACACAATTGTAGTGTTTTTTGGCATCCCCTGTAGTATTTTCAGCATTGTAGGGTTCGCAGGTCTGCCGTAACGATGGGGACATTCATATAAACACATTGCGGCTGAGACTTTCACAAAACGAAAAAAACTGCAATGGATAGGTTCAACATAAACGCATTGCATGAGGATACATAAAAAAAGAACCACTATAAACACAGCTGCAGTGAATACAAGAACGTGAATGGTGGGAGATTAATCGACGAAGTAACAATTGCACAAAAAATGTCTCCCAATTTATGAAGAAATAAACCAGGCACCACCTCTGCTCGTTTGCAACTTTTGCCAAGTTATGCCGAAATGGAGTACAGGCTAACTCAAATACAGAAGAGCGACACCAGCATGAGGGTACAAAATACCTGCTTCCAATACCAAAATGGGACAATACTCCCACTCACTGAGTAAATGTAAAAAAAAATTGGGTTGTGTGTGCTTATACAGCTTAGAACTTGGTCTGCCTCAACGGGCCACAAATCTCCCAGCTGTGGATGAGAAATTTAGCCAGTGCAGTACAACCGCTAGCCTGGGGTCTTTAACGTGCACCACACACTAGTGGTACACGACCGCACGCCGGCACGATGCTCATCCAGATTGAACCGGGCAGTGGTGGGAATTGAACCCAGGATGCCTGGGTTAAATTCATTTAGTCCACTTGGCTATCTTTCACATGCAACCGATACACTATAGCTTCACTGCAACTAGCCTCCATGAAATGCCCTCGTTGCCTAGGATGTGTTTCAAATCTTACTCGAATGGATCCCAGTTACTACGGCAGATCATGTCGTGTGACGACGCAGGTGGAGTAACGCTGGATGCTGGTAGGTTTTTCAACGCTGAAATACAAAACCCTTACCCTGGAGTAAGATCGAGTACATTTTGAAACACAGCCCTAGTAACTGCTATGAATGTTTAGACAGCGGGGAGTTAGTCTGCCTTGAGAGGCCCCTGATGCCTGGTGTAGATGAGAAATTTTGCGAGGGCAGTGCGACCAGCAGCCTGCAAGGAGTCGCTACACAGACCTTCTACACAGCATTATTGTTTTAGGTTCAGATTATCTTTGGTTCATTAATTTAGTCAAGAGAAAAGGGTAAGATTGGGACGCATAAAAAAGTAATGTTAGACTTCACTTGGAGGTTGCACTAACAGGACAAGACAAGCACCTGACTCAACCCTTAAAACATAATTAGCTCAAATGTACTAATTTCATCTTCAAAATCTGAATCAAGCCTGTTGCATAAATGTTTACAGTGGGAAGCTGGTCTGCCTCAAAATCGCACCTGGTGTCTCAGCTGTGAGGGCCAATTTCTTCAATGTAGTAGAACTGCTAACCGGGAGTTTCTAACGTGCATTACACGGTACCGTGTTTTTCGGTCCATAAGTCGCACCATTGTAAAAGCCAAACCTCTTGTAAACGGTTGTTTCTACGAAAAAGTTGGTACATGAGTCGCACCTTTGTATAAGTAGTACTTATATATTTGCACGGTCATACTGTGGCAAGGCTGCTTAACTGAAGTCCATACATATAGAGAAAAACGTACATAGGTCGCACCACTATAACATGCGCCGAGTGAGGTTGTGGAAAACAAAAACCCCGCAGTTTCTACACAGGAAAATATTGAGCGTAGTCTCCAAAGTGCGCATTACCATATTTGTAGCATTTTCTGCACAAACGTTTAGACAGTAGGACGTTAGTCGGCCTTACAGAGGCTTCTCCACTGCTGAGGGGCAATTTGACCAGTGTGCTTCAGCAGCTAACCTGGAGTCTAACATCCATCATGCAATTGAAATGTGCAACTAAGGCAAAGGTATGGAAAGCAGAATATTCAAAAACGGAAGGAACAGGTACAAGAAGACAGATAAACAATGTCTCGTACTTGGCTCAGTTCGAAACATTGTCTATTGTCTTCTTATTTCTTTATAATTGGTGCCTGCATGTTCACAAGAGCGGAGCATACTTGGACGACCTGGTCCATATGTGGGATTAGAGTGAGCGGGATTCTGTGTTTTAAAATGTGAAAAATTTTCAGCCTTTGAATTACTCTCTCCGCATGGATGCGGACCTGCGCAATGTGGAAGGTGTTGTCCATGTCCTCCTGGGAAAGCTGCTGACCTCCAACTGAGAAAGGCGGCATGACAAGCACAGCACCCTTCTCAGCCATGGTAGTCCAGATGCTGGGAGAGCCCTTATCGCTTAAAACGACATCGCCGGGTTGAACCAAAGATAGAAACCCTGAATTTACTGTGATGTGACTGTCACTGTGCCGCCCCCCCCCCATAGCCATAGATTTTAGATACGAATGAAATCATGCCATTAGGAATTATGCCAATTAGTAATTTGATGGTGTAGCCACTCTTGTAACTCGAGTACATGTGGTGCTGCTGCTCAGGGTCGGAGGGAGTTTCAGTACGAATCTCTGTGCGATCTATGATGAATGTACAGCCTGGATAGTGTGTTTTGAAGGCTGGTGGCAGCGACTCCTTGATGATGTCTCGAGCTGGCACAAACACCCAGTGGTCGAGCCTCACACTTAGAATGTCCAGTAGTGCTGTGAATGTTCGAGACGCTGTCGTCTTGTGGACCGAGAAGAGGGCGGCTAGTGCAGTGAAGCTGATCCCCAGTTTAAGCTTCATAGGGAAGAGGGTGAGTTTGTCCTCAGCTGAAATATCGCTCTTTCTGTACCTGGTTGCTGGTGTGAGGCTTAACAACAAACTAAAAACAGTCATGGTTACCCCACATAGGTCCTGAAGAGCGTGCTCGGATGACTTGAGCGACTCGAAGCCCAGGAATCCACACTGCCGTCGCCAGTCTCCCTCCGTGTTTGAAACCTGAAGAGAGAAATTGCAAAATATCAATCACTACTATACATATTGCCACACGCCTACGTAGCCAAGTCGGCAGCACGTCCGGCTCACACGCAGGTGGTTCGGGTTCGATTCCTGGCACTCCACGTAGTTTTATCTTTCTTTATGAAAGTAGAAGTTCGGGAAAATTGGAGAACCATCTAGCCTATTCACGGTCAGAATGTATAGCGCAAGAAGGATCGAGGTAGAATATTCCAGGCTCCCATGGAAGCCGCGCCATGCCGTACAAGTCAGTCTCGCTCTTGCGCTTGATTGTGCTACTCTGTCGACTTTCGACACTACCTCTTTGTATTTGTGTTTTCAGCCCAAATTTGCCAAATCAAATGTTTTGTTTCTGTTCAATTCGTCGCCTCATCATCTGTCATTCGTGACAATATGAGTACTTTCAATTGAGCTATGCAAAGTAGAAACTAAAGTATGGGAAGTTGTGTGTAATCTTGAAACTGGGACATTTTAATTACCGCATTCACTTGCTCTGCGTGAGTGACCTGGGTCGATCCGTCCTGGCCATCCGTTGCGGACAACAGGAGCCTCAGTGGTCTTCCGGTCTGTGGTGTGGGATCACACTGTGTTCCCTAAGGGGCAATAACAGGTAAAACGGGCTCTATAATAATGCTCATAAATTTGACGCCACAAAGAAATAAAGAAATTATCTGCACTGATAATGGTAAATATTGAGGTAAAAAATAGTGGGCATTCATATGTCAAGACAGAATTTGTACCTCCGCTTGTAAGGGGGTTTCTGAATAACGTGTTTAATAATCACATATCCACACAGGATTGCTCACCACTGTAGACGTGTGCTTCTTTGGCACCGCCTCGGCTGCAACGTCCACCAGCATCTGGAGGGCGTCCCAGTCAGCATCATTCTCGTCGTCGGCGGTGTCCTCCGACCTTGGCGTCGGACTGGGAACAGTAGGCGTCTCCAGCTGTGGTGGCTGAGGCTGAAGTCGTCCTGACCTGTTGAGCAGCCTATAAAGGGAACCAATTAGTACTTTTACCATATGTCCCAGAGAGGGTTTTGCGTTTAACAATAAAGCTGTAGAAAAATTTCAAAACAATTGTCAGTAAACAGGTCATTTTGTACGGCAACGGTGATTTCCTGGAGTCTGCTTGAGTGGTGCTACATTCTTTTAATTACAAGCGAAATAGCTTTGTGCTTCTTTTTATAACTGTGAGAATATTCTACTTCAAGTCAAATTCTAAAGAATTGTGCATATCACGAAATTCAATTCCGGTAAATGCAGAATATTGGCCTCGGGTTGGTGTTTTTGTAACAATAAATATCAACCAGCTCGCTTGGCTTTTTTAAAGTACATCTTATTCGAAAATACTTTCATCGAAAATACTTCCATCGAAAATCAAATCCGGAAATGCATAGCTTTAGACATAAATCAGGCTAGTACCTCTTCGCCCTCTCTGCGTTGGGTGCCTTTTTCTTTGTACACTGGAGGAAAGATGGTCGGGATATAAGATGGGCGCGTCGTTCCGGCAATTGCCGACGAAATGGGCGCTGCATATCCTGGTCGACGCTGACGGCATCCAGTTCGAACCGTCCTCGCTGGAAAAAGGAACAATGTAAGACTTTTGTTGCGATATACGAAAAACCGAGGCGAAATAAAATGAGAACGACAGGGAGGAGTTTGTCGTCCCGCCTTATTCGATAACAGTACGGCGTCTCGGGAGCGTACACGCGCGTCCGAAGCACGGCAAAAGTAAAGCGCTGGAGAGCGCTCCAGGCGAGAGGCAACGAGAGCGACGCCGTTCTCACCTTGTCAATGACTAAATTTAAAATAATAATGCAAAGAAAGTGCGACGTGGCGATCTGGGTCCCGTCAATCACCACACTTAATCGAAGGGATACGCAACATAAATGGGATATCCAGTCATACACGCATGGCCAAATTGCTTTGCCGCGTTTGGTATTCACACTGTTTATGTTCTGATATGGATTCCACCTCGTTTCTCTTTCGGTATATTGAGCGAAATTCATGCATTAACAAAAGAGAAGCTTACTTTTGCCGGCGCACTGCCGCGATCCAGGCTTGGCGTCGTGCACACTCGTACGGCCTTCCAGGAAAGTGGTGGAACTTCAACGGTTGGCCACTAGTTCTGCTACTACTACAGTCACGGAGGTTATTACTGCAACCAACCACACAGCAGTACTGAGTGCCGGGCGCACGTTTTTTTCCACCGCAACTGCCTCGATTAGCGAAGTCTACTGGCGATGGCGTCGAGGCGGGAAGAAAACGCGAACCACTCGGATGATAGCGTCCCACCAAAGGCTGGAATGGCGCTTACAGTGTTGCGCAGATTGGGCTATATATAGCCAAATTGGGCTACACTTTTTTCTAGTTGGCGTCAAAATTTCGTGGTTGGCTATGTGGCTATTTTGGGCTATTTCTAAGAATGCGGCGAACTTTTGTCGAACCTCAGGTTCGACGCCGAACTTTGAGGTTCGGCTAGTTAATTTTCGAACTTTTAATCAGTTTCGAAAAAAAATTGTTTCTCTTTTGGCTAGTCGAGAGGAGAGAGATGAAGGAGAAAGGCTTCAAACTTCTACAAACTTCGGGGTTTTCACAATGCGCAGTGAAGCAATGCTTGCAGAGTTCAAGCGGTCTCCCTACAGCGCAGTGGAGCAAACCAAACAGATTGCACTATTACCACAGGCCCGGTAGCGCGCCTTCAACCCGGACGCATATGGCTCTGCCCGGACGTAGACTGAACTCTCCAAATGCTGCTTTGGTGCCCATTGTGAGAATCCTTAGGCACCCAAGTTTGTAAAAATGAGAAGTCCGCAGTTTCACCGCTAAACACATGACTACCTTCCAGTCGTTGCCCACCCCAAGAAAGGACAACACAATCAGAAATAACGTGAACATGAATGGGTGACACTAATATTCTTCACAAAGAAAAAGAGACGGGTGGGATATTGGTAAGGACCTGAGATATTGGGGTTCTGGTTTGAAACACCCAGTGTTCTGACTGTTCTGCTTCTGTATTTTGTTCTTTTCTGTATGATCATATCTCCCGGGCTTCACAATAAAGCTGTCTTCGTGTGTTTTGTACTTCTGAAAACCGAAGGAAGGGCCAGTTTTGTACGAATTTTCATCCTTCCGAAGCTTTTTTTTTTAATAATTCACAAGTAACATAATGTACACAAAAGTTGGTGCATCTGAGGGTTGAAACAGAGTTTGTAACGTGTATTGTATGAGTGTGAGAAATTGTGAATATAAGGCTTAAAAATCATTGTTTTTAATCTTGGCTATTTTGGGCTATAGTTTTTTTACGGCTTTGGCTATATTTGGGCTATATCTCCCAGTCGTTTGGCGGTTTTTGGTGGGACCATCTGGCAACACTGGTAGTTGCAGCGAAACTTGAGCGCTTCGGCGCTATCTTCTTAGGGAAGTCCCCATGCCGGTGGCTGGCTTCGTGGATGTCCTGGTGGATGACAGGGACTTGGCACAGCCAGCAGGCGTCTGGGTATACGGTGGCCACGGTGTGGCGAGGTGGCTTGCGCCGGGCTGGTTCTCCAGCCGCCGTCGAGACCGCTCCTCCTCGTGGGGTGGAGTCTCGTCTGCCCGCCTGGTCCCTCGAGGCTCTCCGGTGCTCCGCGTCTCCGCCGCCCTGCCTCTGTTGATGTGATCGAGGCCAGGGTTGATCACCCCGCCTCTGCCAACCGGGTTGACCACCCTGTTGGTTGGTCCGCCTTGTTCTTCGCCAACCGGGTTGACCACCCTGTCGGCTGGTCTGGCCGGTCCGCTGCCGAACGGGTTGACCACCCTGTCGGTCGTCGGTCTGGCCTGTCACCTGCCGAACGGGTTGACCACCCGGTGGGTTGGGCTGGCTGGTCCTGCGTTCGAAGGGTTGACCACCCTGGGAGTTGGCCCGGCTGGCTCCGCCGGTATCCCGGGAGGTGGAAGGTCGCCCTCCTGGATGGCGCCGCCCATTCTGGTTCCTCCGGGGGGGGCATTTCTGGACAGAACAAGCTCTATTAACATCTTGCAAAGATTAGATCAAGTTCTAGGCCGCAGATTATAGCGCCGCGCAGAGCCCCTATCAGATCTCTCACCGACGGGTTCGCGCACTGTTCGGCTACCGCGCTTAGGCCGCGTTGCCGGTCGCGCGCGAGAGTCACGCGGAACGGAGGATTCCTCGTTTTGTTCTCGTTCATCGTCATCCCGATCACGAAGATGGTACTTTTTCAGGTCTGTGATGTGGACCGGGCCAGACTCCTCGCTCGCATTTTCCTGAGCGAGCCTGTAGGTAAGACGTGACAGTCGTGCCTTTTACCACGTAGGGCCCTTCCCACTTCGGAGCAAGTGAGGCTGCGAATCCGCTCGCTGCATTGCTCAAAGGATGGGTTCTCCTGAGGACCAAGTCCCCCACCTTGTACTCCAGGTGACGATGATTCTTATCGTACTGGGCCGCCTGTTCGATCCTTGCTGCATCGAGGTTCTCTCTGGCGTCGTGCAACGCATTCGAAAGGCGAACTTTCAACTCCGCCGCGTACTTAGAGAGTGGGCGCTCTGTCGAACCTTGGTTATTCCGTAACCCGTTCTCCAGCGGAGACGATAGCTCCTTACCCAAGTTTAGCAGCGCAGGCGTTAACCCAGTCGATCTGTTCACGGTCGTCCGGATTGCAAAACCCATCTCGACAATGTGTTCGTCCCAGTCCCTGTGTCTCTCCGTTAGTGTGATCAGCATGCTCTTCAAGTTTTGGTTCACTCTCTCAGTGATATTAGCCTGAGGATGGTATGGTGTCGTCCTTTTGTGCTTTATGTTTAGCGCCAAGCAGGAGTCAGTGAACACTCTGCTGGTAAAATAGCTAGCATTATCGCTGATGAGACACGTGGGTGTACCGAAGCGCATGAAAGTTTCCAACAACTTCTCCCAGATGCGCTCCGAAACCAGCTTCCTCAGCGGGTGTAACTCCACCCATTTTGAGAAATGATCGGTTATTACCAATAAGTACTGGTTCCCACGGGGACTTTTTGGTAGTGGGCCGATGATGTCGCAAGCAACCATCTCCCACGGGTAGTGACTCACTACAGGCTGCATCAGGCCTGGGGGCTTTCCCCCTCGCGGCTTCGCTTTCTGGCAGGCTGGGCAGCTACGGGCGTATCGGAGTGTGTCCTGTCTCATCCCCGGCCAGGTCGCGACGCGACATAACTTATGAAAAGTCTTGCTGCCGCTGCCATGACCAGCCAGAGCCGAGTCGTGGAAGTATCCGATAAACCGCCTCCGTAGCCTCCTAGGAATCACCACCCTGAACGGAGAGTCGTTCCCCTCCTCGTCGTCGATTGTTGGAATGTAGCGGAGCAATAAGCCGTCTTGGCCCAGCAGGTATGAATCAATATGTTCGTTAACTTGACCGCCAGCGTTCCCGGTGTTGCTTGCCATTTCCGCAATTTTCCCCAACACCCGCTGACAAAAACCATCTGCCTTTTGGGCCTCGACAAGCTCTTCCTTGCTCACCACTTCACCCCAAGCCACGATCCTTTGTTCCCTCGTGCGGCCTCCTAACACTGCGACGAGCTCCTGTTGCAGCGATCCCTCCCCGCTGTCTCGCTTATGAGCGGCCGCGCGGGAAGCTTGTCTCTCGCAATCCCCTGGTTGCGTCTCCTCCTTCCAACCACTATCATGGGGCGCCCGAGAAAGTGCGTCTGCAACCTTGTTGGTGGAGCCCTTTCGGTACTCGACAGTATAGGAGTATCGCTGCAAAGTGAGTGCCCACCGAGCTAACCTCCCCGCCGGCTCTTTCAACCTTTGAATCCAGGTTAGAGCGGCGTGGTCTGTCTGAATGACGAAGGTGGTCCCGTCTAAATACAGGTCGAATTTCTTTAGAGCAAACATGACGGCCAGCCCCTCCTTCTCCGTCACGCTGTAATTGCGTTCTGGCGGTGTAAGGGTTCGGCTGGCGAATGCCACCGGGCGCAGCTGTCCGTCATGCTCTTGCAATAACACCGCACCGACGCCGTAGTCGCTCGCGTCTGTCTGTACCACGAACGGACGGTTAAGGTCTGGCAGGCACAGGCTAGCCGTGGCTGCTATCGCCTTCGTAAGGGAAGAGAAAGCTACCTCTTGTTCTCGGCCCCAGGCCCATCTCGAGCCTTTGTGGAGCAGCAGGTTCAGTGGCCGTGTGAGTCCAGCGCACCCTGGAATGAACTGCCGATAAAAACCGACCATTCCAAGGAACCTTTGAAGGCTCTTCGCGTCGCGCGGCGGTGGGTAATCAAGAATGGCCCTCAACTTATCCTCGTTCGGCCTCAAGGTACCATCACCTACGATAAAACCCAAGAGGTTGACCCTTGAGGCCGCGAGCTGTACCTTCTTTGGATTAATCGTTAACCCCGCTTTGCTCATTCTGCTTAAGATAATCTCAAGGTGTGCTAGGTGCTCCTCGAATGACTTTGAAAATACGACGACATTATCTGTCTTGTACACACAGAAACTTGCAATAACCGGAATGTTTGAAGTGGCGTCTCCCGGATGACCATGCAGGTTCACCCGCCCACAT
>JAZHYW010001071.1:0-14836 GCA_037355805.1 Ixodes ricinus | reverse complement strand
TTTCCAACATCACGAACCTCACGACATAACATAAATATTGAGTGAATATATTTTTTTTGTTCGACGAACATTTATTTTTAGACATGCCTGCCTAATAAAGGTAGAAATTTATTTTCCCTAGATTCAGTGTTCTTTTAAGGAAACATGTTTTTGTGCTCGAAATTAGTTAGCACTTAGAGTTACTTGACACATAGACATATGTCTCGCAACTAGTGATTGTAACCTCTGTTGTTGTTTTGTTTTTGTTTTGTTTTAACGCGGAAGTAGTTTGGTACGTCATTCTGCGTAAGTGTTTGCATCTTGTGGTTTTCAAGTTTAAATTTACAGAGTTTATAACTTGTGTTTTGTATCATGCCCTATTGAAAATCGCTCTGATGGGACTTCAGGATTTTTTAAAGGGTGTGAAGGGGACTTCAGGAATTTCTGAAATATTTGAAGGCGGCGCCGAGATTTCCTGGTGGGTTCGCTGGCCCCGTCAAAGGCTCTCCTGAAATGTCTGAAGTGCCCTTTACAATGTATTTAAATGTCTGAAAGCCTGTAAAGAACTTTTCTAATGGAGTCGGGAAAACGTTCAGGCCTCTTAAGATGTCTGTGGGCAACGGCTTAGGTGGAGAAAACACATTTCGCAGAATTAGAACATAGCTGCCTTTTGTACGCGACGGGGAAAAAAATAAGTGTTTGCAGAATGCCGATCGTATGTGTGTACGGTCAGATTTTTATTACTGCTCTTCTATCATATACGAGTGGGCTCCTGGACCTGTCTGTCACTGCCTGGGTGTTCGGTCGCCAAGGAGGCCACTGAGGGCGATCGCCCCTTGTGGAGAATTGATGAGCCGCGGGCCGAGTGGTGTTGGCCGAGCGGCGTTTTGAGGCGAACACAGTCCTGTCCGCTCGAGGCGAAATCCGTGCAACCATGAATAATAATTTTAAAAAAGCCGATAGCAGTCCGTTTTCCAGGAACAGGGACGCACGCGCGAGCGACTCCGTTCCGGGAACCGGTTCCTCCATTGGAGACGGTCCCCAAAAAAGCAATCCACACGGCGCTCTCTCCCCCGGCGATGGGGAGAGGGAGCAGGGCTGCCAGGCCAGCAGTCGGTGGGAGAGAGTGGTGTGGGGAGGCCACCCGCCAGTATACATCAACTCATGTTTACAAACAAGCGCGGAGCGCCCCTAGCGGACGCCACCGGCGCCGCGCTTGCACAATGGGGGTGTGGGCAATAAGCTCGCCGTCGCCCGTAAACAAACCATTGACATGCGATGTTCTCGGCGTCAGTGTGAGTCCCCCTGCCCTTTTTCGCGTTCGAATTGTTGGTTCTACGTCTTCCTGGCGATGTCTGACTATCTTGAGCGGCGTCAGCGAAATTACTGAGGCTCGTTAACCGCAAAACTTCGCGTGAATAATGTGACATGTGACGATTCATTCCGCGTGGACGCCGCAGTATGTACGCTAAAGCCTGATTCGCATGATGAGATTTCGCTCGCAATTTTCAGTCGCGACGCCGCTCGGGCTGCAAAAGCGTGAACCGTAGCTGAGATGGTCGACGTCGATACTGAAAATCGCAAGCGGAATCGGACCCAGTGAACTAGGCATAACAAATCGGTGATGGTCACTGGTAACAATGATCAACATCTCCTTGTATCTACTGTTTACATCGAGCCTGCTTACCAACCTTCAAATTTAAGTCTTTTGAGGCATGCACTTACTTCATATCGCAAGCACCGGGCTACGATTTTGTCTACGGGCCGGCGTCGTCTAAGAGAGCAGACGACAAGCAGACACGTTTGAAAGAGCAGACGACAGTTCGAACGATCAGGCGGCCATTTGAACTTGAAGACGCACTGAACGTAGTCCGCAGGTGGTCAGCACAATTTGACGGTTTTCTGGCGTTCATGTTAACAAAACAAATAAATCTGATGACCACAAGTATCCGTGAATTCAACCCAAAGTGCTTCCCGCCCAAGCAATCGGGGTCCGACGGCGTCTGCTGTATCGCTTTTCACTGCACATATCCAGATTCTCGGACGAACCGAGCATGTGAAAACTGACCTTCAAACCTTTCTCGACACTTTTGGTACGGCCCCAGTCGCGGCGGTTTGACGAGAAGGCAGGTTTTTGTCTGGTTCCTTTCAAAACAACGCAGGAATACACGTCTGGCAGGGGGACTTCTGCCCACAGCCCCAGACCGGAAGTACGACCGACGCGCCACCACCGCGCCGTGACGTCACAGAGATGAGTTCGTGTATAGCCATTTTTTCTCTGCTCGTGGGCGGTTCCGGTTAGCCCACGAGCCGGCGCGGATGTTTGGAGCGGACCACTTTCCTTCAGGAAGGTGAGCATCCATGGCATTGAGGGCTCGCCCCTTGGTCTGTTTTGATCCGTGCAGTTTCTTCCTTGGTTCCGCAGGTGAACCCCAGTTTTTGCGTTGGCCGCCGTCAGCACCGCTCGAGCGCCATCGTGTTAAGCGCATTGAAGGAGATGGTGACCGGTGTTGGGCGTGTCGGCTTACTCGCTGCAAAACCTGGCAGTCGGGGTCAGCGTCCCACTGCATGTTGTGCCTGCGCACCGGGATTAGGGCACTGTGGTTCCTGGGACGGTGAATGACGGCCGCTGCCCCGCCCTGTTCCTTGCGCCTCTTCGTCCGTCCGACTTCAGAATCATCCAGCGAGCGAAAAATACGCCGAAGACGCCGGCGTGACGTCATCATGGACGAAACCGTGACTGTGTTGGGGATTTCTCAACGGCGACGGGTGCTGCTTGCTAGTTCGTGGTTTTCGCTAAACGTGCTTACTGAGACTGTGTATGTGTCCGTGAGGTGCACCTGCTCGGTTTTATTAGCTGAACTACCATACATCAGGAATATACCCAGCGGCATTGTGAGTACTTTGAAAGATATTTTTCCTTGTCGATAAAGAAGTCAGTTGTCCCTATTTGATATGATCTCTTTCGTCTACAGCTCCTTGCGCCGTGTTTCAACAAACGTTGCTTTTTATCGCCTGTTTGAGTTATAATATGCATGTACAACTAAATGTCTGCAATAAAGTTTCAATAATTTTTTGCACTGCATTTTGTCTATGGTTCACAGTCATTTGGGCGTCTAAAGGGCTGATGGGCTAAAGGGTCTGACGGGTTGAAGGGCTGTGGGGCCAGAAGGTTTTTCTATGGGGTATCACTGAAGGGTTTTTCTGTAGGGTATTTTGGAGGGTTTTGAAGGCCTGTGAAGTCCCATAATTCTTCAAGGCTGACGGGCCCTTTAGAAATATTTTCAATAGGGTCGGCGGGAGAGGGTGGTGTCAGGAAGCCAGGAGGCCGCTTTAGCCATTTTCTTTCCACTCGTGGGCGGTTTGCTACTTACCGCTGTGGATATCTGGAACGGACCGTCTTCCTCCAGAAGGTAAGCATGGCTTTGAGAGCTCGCCCCTTGGTCTGTTTTGATCCGTGCAGTTTCTTCCTTGGTTACGCAGGTGAACCCCAGTTCGGCGTTGGCCACCTTCAGCACCGCTCGAGCGCCATCGTGTTCAGCGCATTCAAGGAGATGGTGGCCGGTGTCGGCTTACTCGCTGCAAAGCCTGGCAGTCGGGGTCAGCGTCCCACCGCATGTTGTGCCTGCGCACCGGGATTATGGCACTGTGTGTCCTGAGACGGTGGATGACGGCCGCTGTCCGGATTTGTTCCTTGCGCCTCTTCGTCCGTCCGACTTCAGAAGCATCCAGCGAGAGAAAAATACGCCGAAGACGCCGGCGCGACGTCATCATGGAAGAAACCGTGACTGTGCTGGGGATTTCTCAACGGCGACGGCTGCTGCTTGCGAGTTCGTGGTTTTCGCTAAACATGCTTACCGAGACTGTGTATGTGTTCGTGAGGTGCACCTGCTCGGTTTTATTAACTGAACTACCGTACATCAGGAATATACCCTGCGGCATTGTGAGTACTTTGAAATATATTTTTCTTTGGGATAAAGAAGTCAGTTGTCCCTATTTGATATGATCTCTTTCGTCTACAGCTCCTTGCGCCGGGTTTGAAGAAACGTTGCTTTTTATCGACTTTTGAGTTATAATATGCATGTAAAACTAAATGTGTGCAATACATTTTCAATAATGTTTTGAACTGCATTTTTGTCTATGGTTCACAGTCATTTGCGGCGTCTAAAGGGTTGATGGGCTAAAGGGTCTGACGGGTTGAAGGGCTGTGGGGCTGATAGGGTTTTTCTAAGGGGTATCCCTGAAGGGTTTTTCTGTAGGGTATTTTTTGAAGGGTTCTGAAGGCCTGTGAGGTCCTATAATCCTTCAAGGCTGATGGGCCCTTTAGAACTATTTTCAATAGGGTGCCACTTTGATTTTTTTTTCTGTAGGTTTTCAGATCTTGCAACTGTTGTTTTTTTGTTTTTTCTTTTGCCGAAAACTTGCCAATGCGTTGTTCTCTGTAAGAAATAGTAGCACTGTTCCAATCCATTGCTACTAGTGTCCCGCCCACAAGCGCAGACGTGCTTTTGCGGGCCTGGATAATTTCTGTAGTCATTTATTGTGCAATAAACATATGTGTGAATGTAACCGGGAATCCTAACACTCACAGAAATTCGTTTTGTGGTAGGAAACCATTGCAGCTACAGACCTTAGCGAAAATCACCTTATGCGCGCTGCCATCTTTGTCTGCTGCGCTGTGGAACGCCTTCTGAGTATGTGCTGTTTCTCTGTTGTGGGGCATATGAGACGCTGCGCATGCGTCCACAGCTCAGTGACTCAGCATCGTTCGCCCGGGTGATAAGTGATGGAAAGGTCTATGGACCTTGTAAAGACTCGGGGCTTGTCCAAGTAGTCGATCTCCGCTGGAGCCATGCGTCGCCCAGGACATCGGGCAGAGTTGGTAGCGAGCCAGGGTGTCTCGTCTCAAACTGTTTATTTACATACTATGTACAGTCTGCCGTTCGGCATGAGAACAACATGAGAACACGAAGAGAGCGCGTAAAACCGCTCTTTTTATAAGGTCCCCTTTCCCTACGTCCCTAGGCCAGGACGTCGTTCCCCAAATGGTCAGGCTCCGCCCACTAGCACGCACATACACACACAGAGGATAATTGCTCCGCCGGTTCCTCAAGGCTTGTAGTGGCAGCCGTTTCCTCAGGGACGCTTGAGATTTGGCCTTGCTCCCTGGATTCTAGGTCGAGGTGACGCCGAGAAGGTCATCCCCAAACGTCCAGGCACCGCTTATGAGCACGCACAAACGCACACACGAGTTAATCGTTTTGTTTACTCCAAAAGGACACGAACGCCCGGAGGATACGGTCCCCCTCCTTAGTCGGGACGGAAAGGACCTTGGACGCCGATAACCGGGCAGTTCTCGTTCACGGCTTATCTCCCTCTTTCGGCTTAGCAGGGATCACCGTGGCCGTTGGTTCCTGCTTGGGCGCCTCGAGGAGATCGCCTTGCCTTTTCAGCACCTTACTTGAGCCGGTATCGACGACGGCTTGTCTGCCTCTTTTGTCGACGGTACGGATGTTCACCCTGGCAGCGGGGCAGATAATCGTGGCTCGAGGTTGTCAGCGAAAGTCGTGTCCTCGGGAATGTTGGAGAAGGGGTGGCGTTCCGCGTCCAGGTGCGGCCGCGAAGGTCGTTCGTTACAACCTTTTCTGTGCACTCGTCCCCAGCCACCTAATAGGTGAATCCGGTATGAGCGACGAAAAAATACTAAAACGTTTGAACCTGTAACTCAGGAAAAAATAAGGGGGAGGCAAAAGGATAATGTGTACGGTTACGCTTATATCCTAGTGTCTTACTGGCGTGACGACGGCAAAGCAATGTTTTCGCCTATACTGGAAGTGACGACAAATCAAGATGGCGGCGCCCTTGAAGAAAGGGTCTATAGCTAAAATAAACTTAATAATAATTCACCACCACTGCGAGAGTTCGCTGGTTGCTAGACACCATAGCGCATGGTCAGAGGCTAAAGCCACAAAATAAAACAAAACTGAAGACCTCTCGTCCGCTGACATTTGAGAGATCTTAAGTTCACACCTTCCGAAGAAAATAATCGATGCATCGTTTTGACGAGGCACGCGGTGTAATGACGACGAGAATGCATGTCAAAGACACCCTCCTAAAACATTTCGAGTGCCTCAAGATGAATGAAATAAAACCGCGTACGATGCTATAAGGTTTCTAGATCAATAGACAACCAGGGTATAATCCGCTAAATTAGGAAAAGCGGTTTGGTAACCTCTGAAAAGCAACTTGTAGACCAAGCGTATTCTTCAAATGACAGGGGGAACATCATCATTATTAACTGCCTGTAGTGCGGCAGAATACAATGCCGCTTCTGTTACACATTAGTAAAAACGTGCAGTAAAATCGGTTATTTCGCTTCGAGTGCGGTGCAAAAAAAAAACCGAATCGGTGTTCAGGCCGCGTGTACGTCAGATTTTTACGTAAATTTAGCGGGGAATTGAATTTCCATTGTCGTCACGTGGCGTCAATTTTCCCGCTAAATCTAGCGGAGAAACTAAATTGTTCATAGGTGACGTGACACTAAGTCATGTGACGTCGTTTTCCACGCTAAATTTAGCGGGGAATCGAATGTTGTGTTGAGGTCACGTGACGTATATTTTCCCCTAAACATTGTCACGAAGGAACAGGCGAGGAAACAAAGAACAACTGGGGGAAACTGCAGACGTTTAATGGGGGCGAACTTGTGCCCAAAAATTAAAAGGAAACAAAGAGCAGAGTGCTGCCTGGGCCGCGACGGCCCAGGCAGCACAAAACGTCGTGGAAACGTCGAGAAAAGGTTCCTGACGTCCGTGACGTCCCGCGTGACTTCGATCACGTTTTTTCGATGTTGAGGTGACGTCCTTATATAACGTTCCATTAAAGTCCAATCAGTGACGTTGTGACGACGTTGTATTTCAACTCGAACGTCGTCAACGTTCCTACGACGTCGTTGCACGACGTTCAGGCAACGTCCAACGCTCACGTTTCTCTGACGTCGAAGTGAAGTTTATAAATGACGTTCCATTATCGTCCTGTCCGTGACGTGCTGGCGACGTCATGTTTCAACTTCTACGTCGTCATCGTCGCCACGACGTCAAGACAAGACGTTTTAGCAGCGTCGAACACTCACGTTTCTTCGACGTTAAAATAAAGTCCATAGTGACGTTACATTATTGTCCCGTCAGTGACGTTTCAGCGACGTCGCGTTCACACCTAACTGTCGTAAACGTCATACAGGACGTACTGGCAACGTCGACCACTCACGTTTTGTTCAACGTTGAGGACATACTTAAATTACGTTTCATTTTTGTCCTGTCATTGACGCCCTGGCGATGTCATGCCACAACCTTTGTTTTGTGTTTTTTTTAGCTTTTCCAGCTCCATCTCCAGCCGCAGAATCACGTATAATACGCGTTCACTGTTAAAAGCTTAATTACAGCTGTGGTCAAGGTGACACTGATCAAGAGCCGCAAGCAAAACTTAATTTTTGAGAGCTTGAGGAATTTATTTATTTATACATTAATTTATTTATTTCAAGATACTATTAATTGCACATTGGATTACTCTAGGGAGGGCATATACAAAACTCAATGTACACTGAAGGAAAAAAATAATATGAAGGCATGTTGGGAATATCATACCTTTTACATGTGCTTGTTATACTTTTGGTGTGTTTAAAATATTGTTACGGTTTTAATTTGAGAAGTCAAGCCCATGGAAGTGAAGCCCATGGCGTCTAGAACGGATCGAATTGTGCCATTTTTGTTTTTCGCACGCGCGTTGTCGTCTTCCTTGGGTCCTAGCACGCGCCACAGGCGCGTCGCCACACTATTCCCTCTCCAGGTGATTTCAGGCATGCATCATTTCCTAGGAGCATCCATACTGCTCCGCGACCACACGACATTGTTTTAAGGTTCGGCAATTTCTCTTCGTGTTTTGTTACCCATGCTCACTTGCGCACAACCACAAAATTCGCATCAACATCACAGTTCATCCACAACACCAACTTCCAGCACATTAGCGCTTTCGGTAGATCGGTGCGCAGTCTTGTTACGTGACTGTCAAAACAGATTTTGCTTTCTTTGGCACTGGTGACGTACCCAAACAAAAATCGCACGCCGGCACACACTATATCGGAGCACAATTTCACTGCACACTTGCGCATTTCTGAACACTACTCCAAAAAATAAAATGCCCGGCAATGACGAAATCCGGTAGATACTGTCAACAGTTTGTGTAGATTGGTACTCATGATGCCAACCATTGAATGGCCCAGATGACGGTCCAAAAAGCGTTCAAGTCCAGCCCGCACCTACGTGTCGGCAAAAAAAAAAAAAAACAGTGCCGGCGCAAACGCGGCGCGGAGAGAGGGGGAAAGGCAGGCAGAGGAGATGCCAGTGGCATCTCCATAGAGCCCCATGCGATGCGCCGGGAAAATCGGCAAGAAGAGGGCGAGAGAGAAAAGTGGGGAAGATAGTGGCGACGAACAATCGACAAGCGTTAGTTCCGGGTGCACGTATTTTCTCAGTCGTTCCCAAAATATTTCACTGAATTCTATGTTGTCAAGTCCAGCTTTTTCCGAAAGTCAGTCACTAGCACCGGCCGTCACGTCTACGGGGTCTACGAGGCAGGCTGCTTGTCGCCGTGATTTTTTTCGAGTCTGCATACAGTGGAAGTGCTGCGATTCGATTTCTCTATAATGCTGCCCAGACTGAGTCGCTCAAGTCGCCCCTATGAAGAAGACGGTGATCTCCAAAAACGCCGTCGTGTTCAGTCATGGCTCGCGGACCTTTTTCAAGGCCATGACGCTTCACACGTTGAATCGTATTACTGCTCGGATCAAGGTGCCTGTGAGGATATGAATGACGCCCCCAGAAAAGAAGGCGCAGTGCAGATAATGGCGCGTCAAGTCCAGTCTCCGATCAAGGCCCTTCAGACGCCTCCGACGATCCCAGCCAAGAACGCCCAGCGGACGGGATCCCACTTCTGAAACCATTCCCGTGCACGCAGCGAGAGTACCAGCTATGTGCGATGGGGTGGGTAAAGCACGCGCGTCAGCGGGCATTAATCAGAAGCAGAACAAGGTAAGCGGTGGAACATTCCGCGCAGCATGACATCATCCCTTGTTCATTTCTTTACGTGAATTTGTTTGTTTTATATACTTCTGGCCGCCACATCCAGGGACGTCTTTTGGCGGCGCTCCGTATTGTATCTCGTGCCTGAAAATGCTCAAATAAACAGTTCGTACCAAACCTGTGTTTTAGTTACTTCCTTCGTACTTGCATGAGAGCAACTTGCCTTCGCAATAATACTCAAAAAGTAATTTTTTTTTTTTAGTTGGTGGGGGGGGGGGCTGGACACAACGTCTTTCCCACGACGTTTAGGGAACGTAATTTGGAATGGTTTCTCGACGTTCTGTGAACGTCGTTGGTAGTCCGGAAGTCGTAAACACACGTATCATAAACGTCGAGGGAGGACGCAACGGCCCACTGAGACGTGCATGTGACGTGTGACAAACGTCATTGGGAACGTTTTCTCAACGTTCTGTGCACCTTTTCTCGCGGACATTTAAAGGTTTCATCGACGTCGAAGGAAGGTAACGTCCGGACCTTCGACGTTGTACGACGTCACGTTACAGACGTCTTCGACGTTCTTTCGACGTTTTCTATTGCTGTATATGCCGCTTGGGGGGCGTCGAAGTCGGCGAGACAGCAGAATCGAACGCTGGCGCGAAACTCGACTGCTGGCTCGCTACGCGAAGCTCCGATATGTACACGCGTGGGCTTCTGGAATAATCGCCGCAGAAAGTTTGACGCGTAGAACATTCGGACCTCGAACAAGCACCAGGATTCGCGAATTTACCAGAACACTAAATTGCAGGGATAAACAAAAGAGACGTCGCTCCCAGGAATCGAATCCCGGCATTTCGCGTGGGAGGCAGGCAGCATAATCGCTAGGCCACGCGCGTGCTACTCCAGCTGGCTAGCGCGCGGCATTACACCACCCCTTTAAAAAGTGCATCGCCCCGATGAAGCACAAAACAAAAACAAAGCAAAATAACAAAAACGGTAAACTAAAGAGTCTTTAAAACACATAAGGTCCACAGTCCTATCGAGCGTAGTGGCTGCAGCGCACGACGTGGTCGTGGGCGGCGTGATGATGTCTCTGTTCCACCGGGCATCACCTCGCGTGGTTCAGACTCTCCAGGCAGCACGAAGTTCTTTGTCGGGTCCGAAACACCGTTTCAGCAGCTTTCTCGCTCAGACCACGGTGGCGAATCGGTGTCCAGACCCATACCCCGTCTCCGGCTGGAGCGGACGTCCCGGACGACGAAGGTTGTACCTGGTAGCGTCGACACGTTGTTGATCTTGAATCCTCGGAAGTCGGGGGTGAGCTGGCGAACCTCTTCGGCTCGTTGAGCAACCACCTCGCTGGGCGTCGTTTCCATCGTGAGCTGGTTCAGGGGTGCGGCATCGCGTCGAGTATGGCTGTTACTTTCCCTGCCATGCACCAGCTGGAATGGTGCGACTTCTGTGGTCTCCTGCACCACCGTTGTAAGCAAACGACGTACCGGTGCCCACCGTCCCAAGCATTGTAGCTCTCACGTCGACATACATGGAGATAATGTCGGTGATTGTTTTGTTTAACCGTTCTGTAAGTCCATTTGTCTGCGGATGGTACGCAGTGGTTCTGATGCAGACCGGCATGACCGAGCCGAAGCGACCTCTTGCGTCAGCTGGGGCATGAATCGATGATCCCCGGTCAGTAACGAGGATCTTCGGGGTGCCAAAGCCGGAGGACAATGGACCTCGATAAAAACTTGGGCCACTTCAACAGCCGTACCTGATGGCAGTGCTTTCGCCTCTGCGTATCGTGTGAGATAATCGGTGGCGAGTCGGATTATCCAGCGGTTTCCCAACGTCGACGGCGGGAGAAAGGGCCGAGCAAATCCATTTCGATCTGGCTGGAACGGCGCGGACGGGGAGAAATCAGATGCAGAAGTCCTGACGGCTTCGTCGGCGGTTTCTTGCGTCCTGACACTCGTGGCATGATCGAGTGTAGAGGTGAACGTTTTCGGTAGCCTCGGCCAGTAGTACTTTTCTCGAATCCTGGCGAGCGTCCTGCTGGAGCCAAGGTGTCCAGCCGTTGGGTTGTCATGGCATCCTGGTGAGTTTCTTCTCGAAGGCTGGAAGGCATAACCAACAGCCATGCTGTGCTGTTGTTGACGAAGTTCTCTTTGTACAGCACCCTTGCCGTATGGAGAAGGTAGGCAGGATTCGTAAGAAAGCAGGGGGAACCGTACTCGCTTGTCCCTCTAGGTGCTCGATGAGCGCTCGTAGTTCAGGGTCGTCTCGTTAGAGTGCCGCCATGTCGCTGACATCTAGAGTGCCGAGGCCACCGCCCGATCGGCCGCCGTCTTCGATGCGGTGCGGGTCCAGCCTTCACTCGGGCCCTTGGCAGGCAGCCGGCGTCATTGTGCTTCCGGCCGTAACGTGTACACGACGCTCATGTCGAACTCCTGCAGTCGTAGACTTCACCGGGCGAGACGTCCAGAGGCCTTCAGATTCGCGAGCCAGCAGAGAGAGTGGTGGTCCGTGACCACACGAAAAGCACTTCCATACAATTATGGGCGGAAGTTTGCTGGTTGCCCAGACGACAGCAAGGCACTCCTTTTTCAGTCGTTGGAGTAGTTATTTTCCGCCTTAGACAGCGTCCGACCTCGCATATGTGATGACTCGCTCTGCCCCGTCTTGCATCGGGTCTGGAACCGCGCCAAATCCGGGAAGCGCCTGGCGTCCAAGTGGATCTTTGTTTCAGCTGAATTGGTCGAAATGTGGCCAAGGATTAGGGGTGTGTCTGGAGTCTTCGCCAGGGCTTCAATCGAATGACCGCTAGTGTTCCTCTGTCCATTCAAACTTCACGGTGTCCTTCGTGAAATTCCTCAGGGGTGCAGACAGCTTCTGCGAAGTCCCGGAACAACCGCCTGCAGTAGGCACTAGAGTCCGTTAGGAATCTTCTCACGGCCTTCTTAGTCAGACGGCGGCGTAAATGCAGCTACGGCGCGGGTCTTCTCGGGGTCACTGGAACGCCTTTGTTGTTCACGACGTGGCCAAGAAACTTTAAGTTCACCATAGGCGAATCGACACTTTGCTTTGGCTGTGAGTGACAGGCCGGCGGTCTCGAGCGGCTTCAGACGCACGGCTCGGGAAGTCGCTCCTAGGTGTTCGCAGAAACCGTCGTGGGTCATACGCACAGTACATCGTCCAGGTAGAACGAGGCAGGCTCTGCCATTTCAGACCTGCAAGCACGGTGTCCATGACACGCTGGAAGGTGGCTGGTGCTGTACAAAGTCTGAACGGCATCACTATGAATTTGTACAATCCGTCGGGAGTGACGAAGCGCAGTTTTCTCCCGGTCGCGTTCGTCGGCTTCAATCTGCCAGTAACCACTCTTCAGGTCCATCAACAAAATATATCGGGAGTGACGCAGTCGGTCTAACCTATCGTCGATGTGGGGAGCGGATAGACATCCTTCTACGTTACAGCGTCCAGTTGACGATAGTCCACGCTGGAGAACCGCAGGGTTCCGCCCTTCTTCTTTAAAAGGACGACTGGGGACGCCCACGGACTTCTTGAGAGTTGAATGATGTCGTCGTTGAGCATTTCCTGTACTTGATCTTGAATCACCTTCCTTGCCGTTAAGGAGACTTGATACGGCGACTGGTGGACAGGGACCGCGTCGTCATCGGTAATAATGCGATGTTTCGCCATTGGTGTTTGGCGAACTTTCGACGACATGGCAAAACGGTCACTGTATTCGGCGAGGAGATCAACCAGTTGCCGAAGTGCTAGGGAGCTGGGAGCTTGGGGTCGATGTCGAGCTGCGGTGGCGACGTGCTCTTCTGCTGTAATGACGAGGTTTCCTCAGAGATTGCGGTGTCGACGGTAGGTGTCTGAAGTTCTTCGACATGGCCCACGGAGGTACCTGTCGTGCAGGTGCTGCGGCTCCTCTCGAAAGGTTGTCACGAGAACAGCTGTACGTCCTTCTTGGAGATCCGTTACGCCTCGTGCGACGCCAATTCCTTTTGAAGGAGCAGTTGGATGCTGCCTTCCAAAATAGCTTCACCATGCACGGCTGCGTCGGTTATGACGGTGACGAAAACACTCGACCGCGGCGGCAAATTCGCATGGTCGGCAATAACTCGGATCGTGGTTGACGTCGTGTTGGTCTCCACCGGCGGCAGAAGAGGCTTTCGCAGCGCCAACTGGTTTGCCCCGAGGTCGATGACGGCGCCATACTCGCAGAGAAAGTCCATTCCGAGAGTAACGTCCCTCGCGGCAGTCTTGCAGAATGACGAACTTCACAGGGCACGTCTCACCTTGAATCTCGACGTGAGCACTGCATCTTCCGACTGGTGTAATGAGGTGTCCTCCGGCGGTTCGTATTTGAGGTCCACCCCACGGTGTAATGACTTTTCGAAGGCGGCGGGGAGCCTCCCACTAACGACCGAGTAGTTCTGCCCCGGTGTCCACGAGTGCTGCTGCGTCGTGGCCGTCAATGACGACGCGCGCTGCCTGCTTGGCCAGCTGCGCGTGCGGCAATATAGCGTGGTTACGCCGACGCCGACGGCGACGCCGCGGAACCCGGAAACGGGCGCCTAAGAGCCGAGCTCTAAGAACTATAAAAATGAAATGACCGCCATTGCAAGTCCCTCTGTTGTTATGGGCGCGAATTTGAATCAGCGAATTATTGAATCTCAATACGCACAGTGGCGCTGGCCTTAGGATGCTCCGAGTGTGGTCGCAAGATTAAACGCACTTCTGAACACGACAATTAAGATCCTTGTGACGTAGCATGTTAATGGCCGACGTAGAACCTCGGTTATCTGCAAGGAAGATAACCCTCTTAGCGCTTCCTCTTCCTATACTGCAAGGGGAGTCAAGTTAGGGCAAGGCAAAAAGAGGAAATAAGGAAACTGGAGGCGGGCAAAAGTGGGGAGCCCGAAGTATACGTCGGCCTTTAAAAGTATACTTCAAAGAAATTTGAAGCATACCGTTCGTGTTCAGAAATCGGCTGAATATGAACCGCAATATCGGTAAATGAAAATTGTACGTTTGTATTTTGAGCCCACTTTGGCAAGCGCTTGGAGACTAGCCAGCGGAGACCTCGTTACATCCGGCGCAACCATGACGTAGTTTGTCTAAGGATGAGCAATGCTGCGGCAAGGCTGACGTCGTCAGGGTGCCCTAGCCGTTCGAGCCACTGAGGCAGTCGGAGGCACTCGAACGATCGGGCCACCGCAAGTTATACCTTTGTCAGACGGGCTAGTTTAGTGTCACTACAAGCGAGTGCACTTCGCCTTTAGAGTCATTTCTGTAGTGTGCCACACGGCTCCTTCCTGAGGAACACACTTGGCTTGGAGTGAGTTCGACGAACTCACTTCGCTCGATCGAGTGCGTGGCATCAATAGAGTGTTTCAACAGTAGAACATAACAACGACAGGAAACCAAAAGCGTGGCGTAAGTTTTATTTTATAAAGAAAAAGAAATTCGTGAAAGAGACGACATGCAGAAGAGTGGCATTGCAAAAAAATAGTGGGTGGACTTGGAGTTTAGGCTGATCTGAATCATGATTAGCGCAGCGGTGAATTGATAAAAGACGACGACAAAGTCAGTCATTCATGGCTATCGTGGTTAGCAGAGAATGATGGAGCCTACTTTTGTTTCAGCAAGTAACTATTCGAGGCAACACGATAATTATGATCTGATTAGGCAGTGTCAGGGTATCTTCGTAGACTTCCGTGGAACGAAGCAGAACGCCAAAGTTGGATGTGCTTCTGTTCTTTATCTTCGCTTGC
>JAZHYW010001070.1:0-85465 GCA_037355805.1 Ixodes ricinus | reverse complement strand
TAGAGCGCAGCTCTTAGGCGCCCGTTTCCGGCTTGAGCGGCGTCGCCGTCGCCGTCGCCGTCGCCGTCGACGTAACCGCCCGAGGTCACGTGACCCCCAGGTCACGTGGTCCCCCAAGTCACGTGATGATGATGACCATGACGATGCCGATGACGTCATCAGTGACGTGGCCCCCCAGGTCACGTGACCCGCATCGTCATCATCATTGATGACGTCATCAGTGACGTCACGTGACCCCCCTCCGCCCCCCCCCCCCCCCGAGGTCACTTGCCCCCCGTACCCTTCCCTCCTCCTCCTCGAGAGCTGCGCTCTAATTCGGCGTTACAGGGAGTTGTAAACGGCTTTCACTTTTTTTATCTTTTTATCTTCTTTCTTTGTACTAATTTCTTTGCTATATTTGTCTATACTATTTCTTTTTATTTCCTTTTTTTTTAATTTCATCTTCTTTCACAGCGTAGCAAGCCGGCACAAAGCGCTGGCTGACCTCGCTGTCTTCTTTTCAATAAATGCTTATTCTCTCTCTCTTTCTCTCTTCTTGATAGAATATGCTTCTTGCAGTTCGCGTGCTCTTTGAATTCTGCTTCTACCGACAATCTTGGTATCGCCGAAGCGTGGCACGATAAATATATGCAAACGGGTTTATGCTCTTGTATCTCTCGCATGTGTAGCCTGGGTGACGATAAGTGTATTATATATATATATATATATATATATATATATATATATATATATATATATATATATATATATATGTACTTCCATCTTTCTTTCCCGATACAGTTGTGAGTAGCGCCCGTGTTTGTCTGCTATCTTGTGTACGTCTTTTTAGCGCTTTTAACCATGGTTCAATACAGTCAACACCAACTAGCCCAACAACAAGTTCTTTTTCAGGCTCTTGTTCGGGCAGACCCTTAACATTAACAATGAGGTTATTCCTGCGGATGTGATTGTTTAAGTCGTCAACTACATCGGCCAGACCCTCACTTTCATGTTCATGTTGTATGCGTAGGCGCCTGCGCAGTAGCCGGTGTCAGCTTTATCCGGTTGATAAAACGAGAGAGCACAGAGATAGATGGTGTGTTACGAGTCATATGGTTTGCTAGGGCGCTTGGTGTTGAATACCTAACGACACTGACGCTACCTTTATGGTCTACCGGCAAACAGACATCCTTTTGATAACATCACAAAAATTAACGCACGGTGGTGCACGAAAAAAAATTTTACCGCCTTTCTTTTCAATTATTAGATCGCAAAATATTATATTCAGATATCGCCTACCGGTCAGTTTTACCCTCGATGACGCGCCGCCACAACAATCATATAACGAGACGTGCAGAGAGCGACACTTGGCACTCGAACAAGCGATTGCACATTTTTCTGTATTTTCTTTTATCGGTTTAAAACAATCTCGTTTAAATTACCAGTGTTGTGTAAATAAATTAAAGCGCTCGTTCAGGAAACCAACCTAAGTGGTAAATATTTTGAGTAAAATGCTGAAAAGCGCCATTGTTCGGCTTGCACTAACGTTGTCGCGCGCAGTGTGAATGCAAATTCATAACAACGACGCAACATTTTCTTTTTTTACGCGATTAGTTCTAAATTTCTTTGTGAATTTGAATTCGGCCTCAACGGTTATTCTTGTTCACACTAATCAAACAATAGACGGCCCGAAGGAATACAATAGCCACTGCTACGATACCTACTACACTCAACAATCTAAAAAAAAAAATGCCGCAGTTTGAAAAGAAAAAAAAACGCGTTGCTGGTTTGAACAGATATATGTAACGACTTCCATTTGTTTGTATTATTGGAAGCTGAGAACATGGGTCCAAGTAGCCGCCTCACTTTGAACGTTGTCCGAGGTGATACAGGTAACCAGACACGTCTAATCTTGAGGGAGAAAGCGGCCCCATCCTGATCTCGCTTTGTAAAACATGCGGGAATGGTTATCGAACAATCTGATCAAATAATAAAGAACCCGGAACACTTCTGACAGACTCGCGATGGCTACTATCAGCTACGACATCAAGTCAAAGGCCTTCAAATGTTTCTGCGGTAGGATACGATTCTGAACTTTGTAACGTTAGCTGATAAACCCGTACGAGGGTCGCCTACAACTCGAAGGTTCGAGAATTCGACTTGAACGTAAAGAAAGGGGAAAGAAGATAGTAGAAAAAAGAAAAGAAAGAGAGCCAATAGATTAAAAAAACGTTCTAACCCAGAGACTACACGGCTTTTGGAACCTACCGAAACAAGTTTGCAAATTGCCGCTACATTCGTTTTAAACTGTAAATAAATATCGAAAACATATTATATGTTTTATTTTTATTAATTCAAAAAAGAAATAAGTAACTGTTTCTCTCGTATACAAGTCACGTATGACATTACTTTCGCTCTCTTCGCGACAAATCTTAAGAAAACCACACTTAGGAATATTGTTTTAGTTTTTTTTTCCCTTGTTCTTATAGATGTAATTCACAATCAACCGTAAGTACAGTTGTCGACCAATCAGAAGTATAACAAACGATCTAGCATAAGTATAACTCCGAATTTTATGTAAAGATATGACATGCTAGAAGAACAACAAGCTTACTGCCTCATGAACTTCGTAAAGTGTAGATACTTTTGGGATATATGTATGTGAAGAAACGGCACCAATAATAATAAAGTATACTTTTGGCGCCTATTATGTTCCCATATGTATTCGCAACTTTCACGACCTATAGGACGCGCACTGCTGCCTATCAAAAATGGCTGTCATCTGGATGATCGTCGCAGAACAGCAGTACGAGGCTGGGTCTGCGACGCGTAAGTAATTCTAGTTTTGCTGTATACAAGCAATATTAGACCCTTGCTTTATTTCTTTTCAAGTCAGGAAGGTGAAGGCAAACAACTTTATTGTGAAGCCGATCATCCAGGAGCTACGGAGCACGATTCTCACACCGCGGTACCGCCATCGCTGAAAGTTGCCGATTGTATGTGTCTGAAAGCCCCTTGGTGACTTCGTTAGGCGAACGCAAATAAGAAGCAAGACCTGTGCTTCTCGGGCAATGTTGGTACTGCATTGAAATGTGACACCAAGTGAATATTTAACCCGCGCTGCATTTGGTGGTCAAGAACCCACCTCTCCCTTGTGGTTTTAGACCATTTCGATACCGCCCTCTTTTTTTTTTTAAGTTCATGATAAAATTGGAGTATGCGAGTTGCAGCCTACGTGAAACTACACTTCGGCAACACTCTCTGCCGCAATAATACACTTCTATGTCTCAATTTGTAAAGGTCTTCCTTAAAACAATGTCTTCCGATTTCAAATATATTTATAAATTTAGATTCTAAACGGTTCAGTCATTTCTGTACTGTTGTATTAAGGAAAATCGGATGGCTATGTCTAGAAAGATGCAAGAACCTTGATCACGCCAAACTGAGTATTTAGTTCCATAGATGATGAGGGAAATGACATAAAAAGTACGTTTCAAGATAAAAAAAAGCTTCAAAATATTAGAACTATCTAGGTAATAGTGGCATTGCAAATAAAAGTGCCAATGTTTGCGCACACCTAAAAACGAAACCGTCCTGGAGATAGTGCCATTTAGTTAGCATCTCTCGCTGAGAAGCGCCGATAATTCGGCATCGAATCACTGAAACGAGCGCTACAATTTCGCTATTCATAAGCTCCACGGCTAAGAAGGTTTAGCCCCAACATATGGTTTTCGTTCGCTTCAATTGATTGTTTCTTGTTGTCGCTTTAGCTGTTTCTCGGCCGTGTTAGTATTTGTAAAATGGTAGTGCCCTTTTACTCGCAAAAAAGAATTCTGAAAAAAAAAAGTAGGAATAATCAAACACGAATTCCAAATATTCCGAACTGATGACCGTGTACAAACTTCGAAGTGGCTTAGCTCTGGTTTGAAAACTACCAAACATGTTTTTCTGCTGCTTCGAGCCAACGTCAACCGAAACAAGAGAAACGTTTGAGGTATGTATCTGGAATATAATTTGATTAAATCGGTAATTCTGTAAAATCATTCATAAATTCTAAGATTATTCGTAAAACAAAAATTCCAGCTACACGAGGAAGTAGAAATAATTCTTTCAAAGTCATTCCAACATTAATCCTAGACAAAGGTTCGAGTGTCAGGAAAAGCAAGAGTGCACCTTATTCTTCAATATCCCAGGATTGTAAATTATCTCAAAACAAAGCAATTATAGAGTCGTGTAATTTGACTACCCGCTTTGATCAGTGACTTCATAGACCTGACAACCACGTCATCAGTTTTCTCATAAACTCAGTGCCCGGAGGCTTTTGATAAAAAGAGAGGAGGGTAATGAACTGAATGTAAGTGCGCAAATTTGACGAAAACCTCGAGACTGCAGGTAAAAAAAATGGCACACAAACATTGAAATGTCTCAAAAGAAATTGGGGCCTCTTTGTGTTTGTGTCGTTCTTTTCACGAGCGGTCTTAGTCATGTTCAAAGAGGGTACATTGTCGAAAACTACACATAACAAATAATATGAAGTTCAGAGATGAAATATAACGCCTGTCACGAAAACTTGCTTGCACAAACATTATCGTTATATGATGATACAGATACAACACAAATAACAAGGCCAAAGTAAGTTGCAATCACCCTTGAGTAAATGTTAAAAAAAAAAGTGATTGACTGTATTATAAAACATTCGGGTCCTCACTTTCCAAAGCTCTTCGGGTGCACAAACTCAGAGACCAGCACATTCTTTACGAATCAGCGGATGTGTGCCTTACATATGGCTTGCACGTGACGTCGCCACGCGATGCCCGTACTCATTCATAATATTTATTGCCGAGAAATATAAATTAGGTGGTGCATCACGTAAACTGCAGAAGGTAAGCGCTCAGCAGAAAGGCTACTATAAGAGCTGCTGGTATGACATCAGTATAGGCTGGTTAACTCTAAAGGACATACCGCATACACGCAGAATGCGAATGAAAAAGTGAGCACAGCCAAATGTCCAGAGGTTTAGTGTTTATAAGCATAAATATAACGTTTTTTTTCTTTACTTATAAAACAAGCAATGTGCTCACTTGAATCCCCAAACAAGACACACAAATGTAACGATAAAATTAACTATTCGACCGTTTTCCGGGTATTTAAAATTTCACACCAAGGCTAGCCTCGTAGTAACTGTAACATTTAGGTGTCGATATCAGTGCCTTATAACAAAGCTTTATGTGTCTTCGGATAAAACAAAAAAACTGTGAAGAACAACTGCCGGCAAAATTTTTGTCAATTCGGATTTATCGAATAAACTCCGAATAGAACTGTATCAGTGCCAAGAAACGACGTTACTTTAGAGTTAAATTTGGTCAGCGCATAGGGTAATTAATGCCACCCCAGTTTTCTTCCAAATCTCGGACTACATTGTAGTACTTTCGGGAGACGTTGTACTTTCGGGTCACCTGTGTTCTGTCCCTTCTGATTTATCTTCAAGTTCCTTCCCAGACTCAGGGTTTAAACATCATGATTAAAACCCACTGTTCCGGTTTTGCAGTTCGGGCCATACTATTTGTGATTCTTAGAGGAAGGAGTAGTTGTGTTTTTGTAACAGTGATGCCCGAGCGCCACTAGAGTGACAAACAGAAACAGACCAGAGCGACAAGCCTCAAACACACGCAGCATGCTCGCAATGATACCTTTGGCAGGTGTTTAGTCGTTTGGTGCTCGTGAAGTAAGCACTCTTGATTGCAAGCCAGCCGAAGATACCCTCTTGTGCATGATGCTCGCGTTTGAGCATAGCGTCCTTTATTCTACAAATCCTGTCAAATCGCGAAAGACTCTGGTTTGAGGCTTGTCGCTGTTGTTTGTTTTTGTTTTTTGCTCTAGTGGGACTCGGGCATGAGAGCTATGCACAATAGAGAGTTCATAGAAGGGTGATGAGGGGTTTGGTAGTTGAAGTTTCTATATTACACCCTTTACAGCTCCTACCTTCGGGTTTAGGACGAAATAGTCCCGGATAAAATGGTCCTGGACAAAATGACCCCGGTCAAAAAGGTCCCGGTAAAAATGGTCCCGGACAAATGGGTCCCAAGCGAAAACCAGGGCAAAACGGTCCCAAGTAATTCTTTGACACCTTGGGCGCTCTTGATAGTTTTAGTGAACTGCTACTCTGAAGCTTTATTCAACACTCGCGTAATCTCTATTTCAATGTATTCAAGCTTTAATCAAAGATCTATTATTGCTCACTCGGCTTTATGTCTCCTATTCATATAAGTCAGAGCACTGCACAACGCTGGAGGCTGGAAGTCACTACGCGAATCCATACGAGCACATTAAAAGCGCAAGGTCGCGATGCACTCTCTGCGCTTGTTTGGATAATTCGGTGATATCATGCACAAAAAAAGTCAATGAACGCCATTGGCAGGTTTTACCTTCTGCACTGCTTGCTTGGTCCTATCAGATCGTAGCTTCGGCTGCACTAGGAAATTGCAACATCTTGCGACAGAAGTTTTCTCAATTTCAAATGAGCGGAGTGGAGCTGCAAGACAACACATATTCATACGAGGGGCGTTCATAAAGTTCGTAATATTGTCACGAACGAATAGAGATTCAGCAATCAAACTAGAGTAGGAGTTCAGACTTTCTCTACATGTTCGCCACCATAAGTTACCCACTTTTTCCAGCAATGCACCCCATGCCGGAGGTCATTGTTATAGAACGAGGTCCTCGTCTTGAGTGTTCAGGAATCGCTCCACTTCAGCAATCACTTGGTCGCCGTCCTTGAAATGCTTTCCTCTTATTTAACCACATTAGAAGCGTCTGTGCCATTTAACCGAACGTGTCGTAAACTGGGAGGTTGTCCTCGATCAACGCTTCCAGATTGGAATGAATATCCTTGGCATTGCTTCCCTTCAAATGAAAAAAAAAAAACGGATCACTGCATGTGCTTGGCACCAATGGGCGGGGCCATTTTTGTTTCGTCTCCCTAGAGGCGTTCCGAGCTACTATAGCATGCGATGTTTATACTGTGCGAAAACTAGAGGGACGCATGCTCATGTTGATGCCTGTTTTGTTCCGTTTCCTTTAATTTTTTGTGCCGATAATACGAACTTAATGAACGCCCCTCGTATCATGAATCAGATACATTCTCATTAACATACTACATATTTGTGATGGCATGTTAGGAAATATTTTTTTTCTCGTGATGAATATATCAATGTTATAGATACATTATTTGATATGTGCACTTGTATTGTATCTCCATAGTATAATTTTCTCTCCTCCCTGGTGCAGCTACTGGCATGCAATATGTTCTAAATTGAATTGTAAAATTTTAAATGGTTACCAATTCTTAACTTCAGTATTCCTAAAACATTTTATTTTATTTTTGTCCAATTTAGATAAAGTACAAACAATTGACAAACCCCCAAAAAGCAAGCAAACCAAGCCACAAAATTTGACTGGGATTTTTTTTTCCGGATTCGCGCATGGGACTGTTTTGTCCGGGGCCATTTTGTCCGGGACCATTTTGTCCGGGACCATTTGTCCGTATCTCAGGTTGATGGATAGGATTGTATGAAAACGAGCTTCCCAGCAACTATACCTCCAGGAGTTTATTGATTTCAAGGTATCGACGTTTAT
This sequence comes from Ixodes ricinus, assembly GCA_037355805.1. Classification (NCBI taxonomy): domain Eukaryota; kingdom Metazoa; phylum Arthropoda; class Arachnida; order Ixodida; family Ixodidae; genus Ixodes; species Ixodes ricinus. Next base: position 77,851 of record JAZHYW010001070.1, on the reverse strand, counting down.
TGAAGCAACACTCGTCTGCACCTTTTGTAGTGGGATGAATTAGAATTGCCAATGACAATGTCACCAACGCCAAGTCCAGCTGGAGAAATATGAATTGATACAAGCGCGTCCTTTTATAACTGGCCCCCGTTTACACCCAGAAAATATTTAATCGTATTTTTGAAAAATAATTAAGACTGCAAAATGCAGCTCCGAATTTCGAAGAATCGCATTGTTTTGCAAAAAATAAAATCCGGAGAACACTTTGGGAAATTGACGAAAAATAAACTCCGAAAACAGGGAACCCTACTTATAACAGAATCATGTGAATTGGACTGAATTTGGTAGCACTGATTTAGATAGAAAATATAAACAATTTTGTGCGTGCACACGTAAGTGATAAGTGGACAACTTCCTGAAACCCTTAGAGATGAGGTAGTAGTACACTAGGAAACATATAGCAGGTAAGTAGCAAAATGCTATACCCCCTAATAGCGCCTATCTTTTTCGTGTTTAATACCAACCAAGTATCGACTACAGGTTTGTATAAGATAAATGATTTTAAAAATTCGCATCAGGTAGTGACACCTCCTTTTGTTGTTTTTGCATCGATCATGTTTGTTTGTTTTTCATGTTTTTTTTTAATCGTCACTGTCAACGACGGCGTCAATCAACACGAACTTTTAGCAAACCGATACCGTGTTCCACGTATCGCACTATGAAGCCTTTAAAGCCCGTTTTTAGGAGCGCCCCCTGCGGTTATGGTGTCACACGGGCGCGCGCTTAAAATCACGCTTCAAAGGCTCCGGTAGTGCGTTACGCACAACACGGTAACAGTTTGCTAAACATTCCTAATGCGTTGAGAAGAACAAGAAAAGAATGCAGCGTACTGCAATCTCATGGCTTGCTCAAACGCAGCTCCTGTTAAGAGAACTCGAGCAGTACATTCGTGTTAGCCTGTTTACATACCAAAGTCCCATAAGATAAGTCTGAATAGTTAAAACCACACCAAAGACGCCAAAAAACCAACGACACGCTGTCACGCAGAAAAGAAAGCACACAATAGACGATTTAAAAGCGCTTACTGTTAGGGCAGAGGGAACCCACGGGTGCAGAAAAAGTGGAAGTTTCGGACGACGTCGGAAAATTCGAAGCGGACTGGCTGGAAGCTTCCAATAACGGCCGCCAGCTGCCGCCACTTCCAGAGCTCGCTGCTCTCCTTCGTTGATGTTGTCGTCTGCTCTGACCCGTCGTCGACGTCGCCTGCTCGTCATGACACCGGAAGAAAAAAGACGCACGCCCTCATCTCAATATGTATTACTGACGAGAGAACGCCGAATTTGAGTATTTCTTGCATCATCATGATGGATGTAAACGTACCACTGGCGCATTTTACTCGACCGTGACGACGGCGGCGTAGCGCGTAAATCATTACGCACTTGACGTGTTTCTGGCGTTTGTAAATGGGCATTTTCTTTTGTTCTTTCTTTTTGGTCTCTGAATTTGGAAGTGATTTGAAATGAGAGTTTGAGTTATTACATGCGTCCTCAGAGAGCAATTTGTCAGCTCGTAAACGTTGGCGGTCCTTATGAAGGTGTATTTTCGAGGATAATTTGACGTGTGAATATCCTTTCTTGGGAACAGTTGTGGTGTCAAGACCCGTGTGCAGCCAGCATTGTCCTTCTGAATAACCCGTGACATACAACTTAATTTGCATTACACTGTTTGAAATTGCTGAAATGCCGTTTAGAATAAGGAGTCTGTTCACCACTCATAAACGAGGCAATGGAAGATATTAAAGTTATAATAATCGCAATACATTCTCTAGACGTAAAAACGTATTGACACATCGTTAGAGTAGGGCAAGAACTCCGCCCCCCCCCCCTTTTTTTTCCGGGCTGGAGCCTATGCTTAGCTACTGCATCACAACTGAGATAGTGCATGCAATAGACCGATCTCACCAGCCAGTTTGACTACGCCACCGCTGCCGCAATGCATCGAGGGAACTTTAGTCTTTTTGCACGTGCGACAACCTCGCTTGAGCACTGCGCGTGTAAAGCACGAGAAAGCACGAGCCCCTCGTGTGCACGGCCGTCTGCCTCCTGAGAACTAAAGTTATGGCGGCGTCACGCCTGCGCCGAACGCTTAGTGAGATCGGTCTATTGTGCACAGAAAGCATTCTGCCTCTGCCATGCTCCTTTTCGTGGGACAAGCACGTGCAATCGCGAGCTTGACAAGGTTACCTTCGCTTCTACGTTACACGTACTACGCGCGCACAAAGGACCCTAGTCAGGGCGTCCTGCTCGCAGTTGGCCGGGGGTACAAGAATGATAACAATGAAAATACAGAAGGTCGAACTCGCGACCCGCATAAGTAGGCGCAACTTCTCGATGCTCGAGACTATAACGGCAATCAAAATCTGCAAGCACATTGATTTCGGAAAAAGGGCCGTTTTTCAGGGTTCAATGGAGACGAGAAAATCTCCGGGATTCAAACCATATGAAACAAGTAAAAAAGAAGAGGAAAGAGATCAAAGCCAACTTCTGTGACCTAAGAACGCTCACTTTGTTGAACATGATAGATTAAGACACCGAGGCAAGTGAGGACGAGGGACGACACGACACAGAAACCTACTCTCAGAGTTTCAGCCTATCTTGTCGAACCATCACCAGCTCGTTTGCGCCCCAACTTTCTGGCCCTGTTGTTTGTCTTTCGCAGAAAAAAAATGAAACTATGCCTTCACTAGGCGTAACAAAATGGTAAATGCCAAGTGCAGCAATTGAAAACGACGGATTACCAACAAAAAATGGACGATCACGAGCGTTAGTAAACATCCCGAATTTCACTAGGAAAATAAACAAAAAAATATTAGCTCGCAGCCTCGGTCAGGTGATAAGGGCGCCGATCAGTTCAAAAGCAACACGTAGTCACAAACACGTCTTTTTCACGCCTTCACTCCGCGCACAGTCACAAGACCATCCCAGTACGAACACGTAAAGGAAAAACACCTCCTAAGCAGCCTATCGAATCACAAACAAGCAAAAAGAAGGTCACGAACTGGCATCCTCATGACATCATTTACCTGGACGAACGTGGCAAAGCTGACGAAGTAACCACCGCATGCAAACCCCCTCGTGTCGGCTACACAGACTTTCCGCAAATTTCGCTTTCGAGTATCTCTGGACTACAACGACAGCAGCAACAATTTTTTTTGTATATTTCTTCTTTTTTTTTTTTGCCCTTTCGTGAAGGGGGGACACGCTTATCTGTCCGCTGATAAAAAAGCAAACGACTCCGAAGAACCGAGGCAAATAAGTTAAAGCGGAACGGTCCAAATCCGTTGCCCACGCAAGCACACAGCACACGCACTCTCACACACACATACACAGAGACACACGCACAGCCTTGTCTCCAAAGGGTTTATCTGTCTCCGCGCTATCCTCTCGATTTCTGCTCTTTCCTGTTTCGCACGTTTTTTTATGTTCTTATTTATCTCTTTTTCTTCCCGAAAAGAAAAATGACGCCTGCTCTGTTGCGTATCTTTACGTATCTTTGCGTATCTTTGCATGCTCCACTGTGTGTGTGTCTGTGAGTGCCTTCTCACCATTTCACTCTCTCTCTCGGAAGCTTTTATCTCGCTTGTGTACGAAGTAACGCGATTCCAGAGTAGGAAACAACGTGTCTAAAAGCTCGAGAGGGCGCAGAAAAAAAGAAAAAAAAAAGAAATACTGCCCACCGATAGGGATAAAGGGGGTATTTGAAAATGTAGCAATCTCGAGTGTAATCTTGGAGGAGACGAGGTTTCTGAGATAACGGCGGAAGCACGCGCTTTTGCGCGTGCAGTCCTGTTCTCGACGGATAGCGCAAAGCGAGCGAACGAGTTGTTCGAGCGTATGAGCTCGATAGCGGAAGAGACACCTGTGGGGGTTACCCTTTAATACGTTGTGCGAGAATGAATTTTTTGGATATAAGAGAAAGATAGTGCCTTTCTAACGTCAGAACGATTCGATTTTTAGTCTGATTAAAGTTTTAGGCCCGCACAGTTGGTGTTCGAAAAATAACGAGGAAAAACAAAAAGGCGCTGTGCCTGTGAAGCAATAGTAGCGAGTAGCGATAGTCTACTGCGAGCTTTTGCGTTGAGGCGTATACACCAACTCGGGTTTACAAACAAACTGGAGCGACCAGCGGCGCGCCACTGTCGCCGTGCATGCGCGATAGGTGCGCGCCGCCCCGCATGAACGAACCATTGGTATTTGATGTTGTCCGCGTCGATGTGAGGCCCCTGTGTTCTTTTTCGCGTTGGAATTGTGTCTTTCTGGCAATGTTTTCCTGGTTTAGTGGCCCGAGCGAAGTTAACGAGGCTCGTTACACCGCAAACGTTCGCGTAAATAATGCGACGTGGGGCGATTCATTCCGCGTGAACGCCGCAGAATAGACGCTATAAGGCCTGATTAACACGATAAAATACTGCTCGCTAGTTTCAGTTGCGACGTGGCTCGGTGCTGCAAAAGCGTGGACAGTAACTGGGATAAGGTGATCGACGTCGACACTGAAAACCGCAAGCATGAATCGGATCGAATCAGGCATAACAAGTCGGTGATGACAACATAACAATAATCAACGTCGCCTTTTATGTCCTGTTTACACCCAGCCTACTTGCCCCAAACAACCTTCAAACGTAAAAAACTGTTTTGAGGCCTGCGCTGACTTATCACATTTACCTGGTCAACGTTTCGTCTACGAGCCGCTGTCTTTTGAGCGAGCAGACGAGTTTGGACAAGCAAACGAGTTTGAAAGATCAGACTACAATTTGTACGATTAGACGGTCGTTCGAAAGTGAAGACGCACTGAAAGTGGTCCGCGGGTGGTCCGGACAACTTGACAGTTTTCCCGCGTTCCTGTTGGAACAAAACAAATAAATCGGACGACTACAAGTATCCATGAATTCAACCCAAAATGCTTCCCGCACAGACAAGTCGTGGTCCGAGGTGTCTGGCGTGCCCTTTTCACGGCACTCTTTCACGTACTCGGACGAACCGAGCAGGCAGAAAAAAACATGACAACTGATCTTCACACTTTTCGCGGCTCCGAGAAGGCAGGTTTTAGCCTGGTTTCTTACAAAACAACACGAGAATGCCCATCCCGCATGGCGACTTCCACCCACGCCCTAAGACCGGAAGTGCGCCCGAAGTGCCACCGCCGCAGCGTGGTGTAACGGATTTGAATTGGTGTTTTCTGCAGCACGGAAGCACCCCAGGTAGTAGCGAGTTTTAGTAGACCGTGTTTAACCCTCCGCTAAGCACCTCTGCTACCCGGAACTCTACAGCCAAGGCCATCGGCGCGCAGGCGCAGTGGCGGTTTCTTCGTAGCGAAGGGTTAGCGGAGGGTAAAACACGGTCTACTAAAACTCCCTATTGATCTCCCCTGTTTCACTGTCTCCACTATCATCCTATCCTCTACATCTTGCGATTTCTCATGTCTGAATAAAGAGCTCGTTTGACGCACTCTCTGAGAGGGTTACCTCGTGTTACGTGCGCGTCTTAGTCTCACGATGACTATAGAGAATTCCTCGATTGCTATGCTTACAGGGTCATCTCCTCTGGGCGTCAAACTAATGCAGTCTGAACGCTTCGATGGGGACCCCTACAGCCACCATATAAGTTTCAGAATAACGGCACTTCACCTGCTGAAACTCCTCGTTGCCAGGTAATCGAAGGTTGGTCTGAAATCGCGCGAAACGATTTTGCGTCCTCTAGAGATGTGAAAAACGGCCCCTTGACAGAGCAAAACGATATCGGCCGAGCTTTATGACGCCGAATCTGAAGCTCAGTGAAGGCTCATTTCCAAATTGTAACGCTCGCGTGTCACGCCCGCTCTGCATGAAGCACCATCAAGACAACGGCTCCCACCTGAAAATCGGGATATGGAGTGCCAATACTCAAAGCGTATCCATTGTAGCGGTTCTATAAGGAGACCCATCGCGGCACCCTGACATTCACCAGCTTTTATGGACGTTCCCAAGACTGGACCGAGTGAGAAACGAGCAAAGCGAAACAGGCTTATGGACACTCTTGATCAATGGCGGTTCTTTCCGCAGGGCCACCTGACAAGGAAGTGAAGAAAACCCTTTAAACCAACAGAGTGTTTCCAAACAAGCCCGCTTTGCCCACACCAGGTGTGGGCACTGCGCCTGCGCAGAAGCAAAATTCGGGTAGGAGTAACGTCTACGTGCGCATGCGCAGTACCGACAGCAGCGCCACCGCAGTTGCGTGACGTGAGTAACTTGAGTTGGTCTATACGTTCCCTCCTGGCTTCCTAATAATACTTGCCTCGTGCGTGTACGTTTAGACGGCGGGAAGTTAGCCAATCCCAACGGGCGTCTGTACCTGTCTTCACTGCAGAGGAGAGCCAAGGCTGTACGACCGCTAACCTGGGGTCCTTAACGTGCATCACGCAGTAACAACACACGACCACACACTTTGTACCCGGGGTCAAAATCGACATCTATACATAAACCTCAACAGCCTGGCCACACGCCGAAGCATCACGTATCTGCGGGCGAACAACCCACCTCCCTCCCGCACGTGGTCAGTGAACGTGTCCTTGAGGATCCTATGGAGCCAGCCAAGCGGCGCCAAAAGGGCATCGTCGCGGCGCTCGTCGTATTTGGGCGTTTGCTGTCCACGACTACCACAGTCACGCAGAGGAAACGAGAATCGGCTGAAACACTTAAGACTGCTTACGTGTAGGAATGCGAGAGCATTCCTACACGAAGCGCATTCCTACAAGCAGCACGCCACGTCTCTCTTTTTCATGCGGCGCTCGCGGCGGTGACATCACGCTCCCGCACTGCGCAGGCGCGGCGAACCCCGCCGGCTTCACGACGGCTTCCGCGACGAAGCATCTGCCGAGCTGTGCTTTTCTTTGTGTTTTACTTCTGAGGCGCGTCCGCTTTGACCTTGAGTGGCGCGCGCTTGATGACGTATTTTTATGACCATCTTTCGGGCACAACGCCGACGCCTTTTCGCATAATAAAACAAGTAAAGCTTTCGCCTTATTAAAAAGAAAAAAAAGGCGCAGGCTCACGTTGAATTTACTGTGCGTGTCTGTCGATTGACGGTGAAAATAACCAGGAGAAAACCCGGCGATTCCCACGGACTACACGCAGTTTCAGACATGCTGACGGAAGATTTGGGCATGAAACGTGTGACGGCAAAATTCGTCCCGCGGCTTCTGTACGTACAAAGAGCAGGAGGATGATCGCGTTTAAGTTGCATTAGGACCTGATAGGAAGACACCACTAACGACCGAGAGTTCTCAAGGAATGTTATAACGGGAGATGAGGCGTGAATTTATGGATGGGACCCTGAAACAAACGCTCAGTCAATATGCAACAGAAGTCCTCTGAGTCGCCATGTCCCAAGAAAGCGCGGAACAGTCGGAGTCACGCAAAACTAATGCTGACTGCATTTTTTTTTATTATAAAGGTGTTGTTTATTGGGAGTACGCTGCTTGAGGTTATTCAATAAATAAGGAGTACTGCGTGGGAGGTTTTAGCTACCTGGGGGATGCCATAAGAAGAAAAGAACCAGAGTGGTGTGCAGCGGGTGACTGGCAGCTTCATCACAACACGCGTGTCCATTTGTCACTTCTCGTGTAAAAATTTATAAAATAAAAAAAGTAAAAAACGCGTTATTTATGTGTGTTAGTCCCCTTACAGCCTAGACATGGCTCCCTGACGCTTCTGACTTTTTCCCAAAGCTGAAATCGCAGTTAAAAGGTCGGAAATTTGAGACCGTTGACGAGAATAAACAGAAAACTATGGGGCATCTGACGGTGATCCCAAAAGGAAGCTTGGAAGGATGTTTTGAGAAGTAGAAAGAGTGCTCGCATAAGTGTGTAACCTCCCAAGGGGAGTAAGTATACTTTGAGAGAAATGAAGGCGCCATTGTCCAAGGGCGCCTACATTTTGTAGAATAATAAAGGGCGGGATACTTCTTAGGCAGCTTCTCGAATTCGCGAATTTCGTGATTTAGGCCCAAGTCGTCCAGCATGTTAGATAAGTGTATGTGGTTTCAGCCACTCATCATAGAATAAATGTGAATTTTTTTTAACTCTACGTTGGAATCGCGTTTTACGTAAGAATTGAGCTTTTTCTTGTTTTACATTAAACGTATTATTTTTGCTTACGACAAAAGAAAACGAGAACACAATTTATTAAGAACTGTAACTTCAGTATAGTTCTTAAGATTCAGTTATTAAGATATAATAAAAATGGAGCCACGTTTATGTCGCCTTTTTCATTTACGTGAACGCCAGCGATAAGATACTTCAAAACAAAATAGTCGCTAAAATAACAAATACGTTGTCCTAGTGGAATACTAAGCCACTACTCAAATAAAACAGTTGAAAAGCTCAACGCAGAACTTCCTAGACATGAAAGCAGGCAAAGCAAAGTAAAATTAGCTGTAATAAAATAAAGACGCACTTATAGGTAACATCTACCATGTCAGTCAAATGTATCGTTGTCATTTTGAAGGGTCTGCATAGATCGGACTCTTAACCTATCGACCTAAGAGTTGTAAAAGTGGCCGCTGATGATGGTCATATTGCGTATCAGAATTTTAAAGAATGAGCTTATCTGAGTAAAGATTTAGAAGCTCAAATTCGCTAGCTATCGTGACCATTTGCTAACGAAAGGCGTCTGATTTGCGCAACCGAGAGATGGCGGCAGCCATTCACATAGCCAAAATAACCGAACAAAGGAACTTATTTTTTTTCTTCTTTTTAGTGCGTTTTATTATCCAAATAAAAAAACTAGATAGTTTCAGTAATTCGTGTTTTCAGGCCACGCTGTTTGTAGCGGTAGCTCTCGCTGTCACTTCGAGGCATGCTCTGAAGCGCGCGCCCGTAGCGGTAGCGAGCATTTAAAAACAATCTACCAAAACTTCCTAAAAAATCACTACGCAAAAAAACAATTGCGCCGCATTTGATTTAAATGCTAAGGTCGACGGAAGCGCTCGTTGAAGTTATGCAACCTTATGTGCCTCCATCGGTTGTTGCACCAATCAGACGACTTTTGTTAGCTGAGGGCAGCCGTAGATAGCGGATTCCACATCCTTAACTTCTTTACTCTTTCACTCGCTTAATTAAGCGGATTTATTTTTAAAGTTTCATACAGAAAATGCACCATCCTTGGCCACCGCTGTATAAAATCTTAACTCAGTACGTTTAGAAACCAATTTATGGGGTCTCTTCAAAGGGCTAGCGATCCGTTTGACTCTTGCTTAACTACGAGTTAACAGTAATCGAGTTTGAATTAGTCTTATGAAGGACAGGGATGGGCGCATTTATTTCTAGGTATATGCGGAATAAAACCTGAAAATCTAAACCTTCCTTTTTTCCTTACTTAGCATTTAAATATAGCTTTCAAAATGTATTTTTTTAAGTTTTTATAACTTTTGTTTCAATGCATCAGACTATTTCCGACCATGCTAAAAAATTACTGTCAGCTTTAGAACTTTTGGTAATATATCTGTACGGAGCGTAGTAGGGTAACTCGGGGGAAAATTAAGTTAGTCTCAACTGTTTCGCATTCCTTTTTGGGTGTAATTTATGGAGTTAGATTGGATTTTATTCAAAAGCGTCCAACGCTTTGATTTGACCCAGCCTAGGGATGTTTTTCTCCCCATGGGTTATGACGCTAATAAACTTTAAAATCTCCTTAGATGCTTTGAACTAAGAAAAGATTGAGTACGTATCAGAGGTCTCGGGAACTAGCAAAGTTCAAGCCAACCACTGTCCCGAAAAAGAACCTTTCGGAAGCTTCAGACTGTTATCAGGCCATTCGCTAAGAGACTTAACTTTTTAAACATCTTAGCTCATCTTTTCAACGATAATAAAAGAAAACTACCAGTTTCACGATATTATATTTCCTAATACCAACTTGAATGATCTACTGTGTGCGTTGTGGGAGGAATAGAACTGAGCTGTGGTACGCACCTCAAATAAAATGTAAAAAAAAACTGCTTGTTGAGAGGACAATGTATGATTATAATTTAAAATATTGTCATATTTCTAGAACAATTTCGAGTGTAACTATGTAGTGACCTTTTGTTTGATGTAGTAACAGCGTCGATACTGTAGAAGAGTGGTAAGCTGGGCGAGTTGGTAAACGTTGAACATGGTTAAAACGCGCACAAAGAGACGAGGACAAACAGGGAAGGAACACACAACACAGACTGTGTTCCTTCCCTGTTTGTCCTCGTCTCTTTGTGCGCGTTTTAACCATGTTCAACGTCGATACCTTTGCTGAAAAAAATGTAGTAACGTAATGTGAGGGCGCAAGTGAGCTGATGAAGTAACATCGAAGTAACATTTTAAGAGAGTGCACGAGATGCTGACTTTCAACGCATTCTCACTGTGATATTTTTAACTTGGGTAACTTCCAAACAAGTCACGCAATTTACTGTAGCTTTTTTTTTATGAAAAGAAAAGGTTGCCGTAAACTTTCCCCTCGGTAAAAGGCTACAAATGTTTTATATCTTTATTCTTAGCGAATTCTTAATATTCCATCGAAACTAAAAGATAAACAATGCAACAACTTTCCTTAAAAAAAAAGACTTAATTTCTTTTCTTTTATGTAAATTAAACAAATTGGCAAGGGATAATTTACCTCATTTAAAAATAATAAAGAACTACTAGATAGAAATTCAAAGCCGCTCGAGTCGCACTTCTCGTACCCCATACAAAAATCACGGTCTGCGGACTTTCTTTGGTATCATGTATTAGTTTTGTGATCACGTGCCTTTAGCGATAAAAAGCCTAACCAACGTACCTTCTCGGTTACCTTTCCTTACGCTTTCTAAATATGTTTCATGTATTTTTTTCTTTAACTTACAGAAATAGAAGGGATTTTTCTCTCGAAGAGTGGACGGTCAATAATGGCGCTGCAAGTACGCCATGTTCCCAATGGGCGCCGCGCAGTGTGCGGAGGTAAACGACCGCTTGCCTGGAACACCGACGCGGGTCGAGCCACGGCGGCGGCGGCGCGCATAACGACGCCAACGAACTCACGCCACTCGGCGAAGCCAAACAAAAGCCAAGCGGTCCTCAAACAAGCGGCCCCAAGAATAACAATGGTCCATAACGGCGCCAACAGAATTCTCACCTATCCCAGGGAAGAGCCCAATGAGCCTCGCTTAGCGCGCATGCGCGGCTCGCAAAACCGAAATTTCCACGTCAAACAATATATACCTTCGACGCCTTCACAAAACACACACACACGCTCACGTAAAAAAAAAAAAAAGATACGTCGATACATAAAACGTAAAATAAAAAAAATTCGGCACCCAACATTGAGGAGTTCAGTGACCTAATACACCAGTCAACCAGCCAGGGGCAGCTTCAAACAGTGATTTTTTTTTACTTAAAGGCTACCCCAAAACTCTTTTTTTTTATTATACAGCATATACGAGGCGACTATGACGTCTACAACTCTTTGGGTCCCACAGATTCGTTTTCCCCCTCAAAACTTCTCCAGGACGGGAGGAAAAAAAAACTTTCTACAGAAACAAAACAAAAAAAAAATATCGCCAACCCTGCATAAAAAATCCTCACCCCGTTAGTACCCAAACACTTTTTTTATGCGTCGGTCTTTGTATTGCTGTCTTTTTTTGTTGTTGTTCATCGCCGTGTTATTGTTAAGACCTTCCCATCCACCCTGGGAGCATCGACAAAAAAAATCATTCAACCCTTTCCTCTTGTAGAGCCGCCTTTATGGTAGAACTCTGTCACCAATACACACACTGCACGCCGACAGACACGAATCCCACGTTTTACGGGTGGATTTTTCTTCTTATTTCGTCCTTTATAGACCAGACATAAAAAAAAGGAGGAAAGCAGCTGCTCCGCGGTGATCTCAAAATTTTTGGAGCTGCCAAACTTCTCCCGCCATTTTTTTCCCCCGAAGGATAGACTTTGCCCGAGAGAGTGGGTAATAATTTGGTCATCATGCCAGATTGGAAAACACTATGCTTCAGAAAATTGAAAAACAAAGGGCAATGCAAATGAATTCTACGTGGAAGTTCCAAAACCAAAAAATAAGATGGCAAAACTGACTTTAAGTAACACCTTTTGGCGGGCTAGTTGGTTCATGATTTGTAGAAATAAATGCTTCACTCCGTGTGTCGTACTCGTTTCTACCTCTGTCCTCGTCCTCTGCGCAGTTCATTTATTTCTAGTGACTTTAAGATTTTTCCTTTATGGCACGAAAAAAATAGTCTTGACTTTTTTCGTGAACAGCTTGAGCTAGTGTCAATATTTTATATAGCCAATGGCTGCATTTCCATGGATGCGACAGTACGGCATCGAATGGACCTTTCTGAAAAGTAGGGCGCGCCCTCAAGCGGCGCGTGAGGCATTATGGGAACAGTAAGGGTCGCTGCCCCGTCGTCTGCTGCAACGTATGCAACGTAATTCTCGCAGGCGGTACGCGTACCGCCTGCGAGAACCACATTGCGTACGTTCGCGTTGGGTCCCTGTGCACGGCAGACGGGAATTTTTACAGCGCCCTGCGCTGCGCTGCGGGGTCCACATGTGGTGAGAAACCCTCAGTCACAGAACGTGTCCACTGCCCTTCTTTGGCTGGGCCGTCGTTCTGGATGGGCCACCGTTCTTTCTTGAATGGGCCATCACGCTTGTGCCACGCGCCAAAAGAGCAGGTATCACTCACGCATCCAACGTGTTTTTTATATATATTTTTTCTATGCTAATTAGTTGAGCCAGTAGACCGATCTCACCAGCCAGGTTGGTTACGCCGCCGCTGCCACAGTGCATCAAGGGAACTATAGTTTTTCTGCCCTAGCGACAACCTGGCTGGAGCTATGCGCATGCAGAGCATGCAGAGCATCAGGCGGCACGTGCTGTCTCACGCACTGCTGCCTGTCTCCTCCGAAGCAAAGTTATGGCGGCGTCACGGATGCGCCGAACGCTTTGTGAGATCGGTCTGTCGGTGCATTTTATTTTCCTCCGCCAATAAAGGGAACAGAAAAATCAAAATCCCAGCTCGTTTTCACAACGTTTGAAGACCGTTAACTCGCCTATGTGCATGCATGAATTAAGGATGGTGCTGCAGTTCGGGCGGTAGCGTGCGCCACCTTGCATGCAAAACCTCGACTAGGCTATAGCCACTTGGCTCGGCTAAAGGGTGCGATCGACACCCTCACTGCTCAGTTCCCATAATGTTCCGGGGCGCTCAGCGGTGGCGCTGGCGTTTCCAGAAAGGTCCATCGAGGGCGAACCAATCACACGCGCCCAGTCCCTCTGCTTCTTCCTCTTCTGCCCAATCAAAAGAGTTTGCAGTCGTCAATGACTGTTGAGAAGATTATTAAACAAACAGCGTGCCATTCTCTTTCGTCTGCTGCCGTCAACGAAAGTCGTTTGCTCGACTGTTCCGAATCGTTGTTATCATGCTTAAAATACCTCGCAACACGAACACAGTTTCTTATGAGAATGTTTAAAAAAGAAAAGTTACTTTGACGAGCAAGAGTAGATTTGTCATCAGACACCGTCTACTTTCGTTTTTGACGCACCATTTAAAAGTTTGCGCAGGCACCTACCTGTTCAGTTCATTCGACTTGTTCACGCGAATTAACGAAGGTAAATGTCGGGCTGTTCGGCATTGGACAGGGGGAACTGCCCCAGTCAAGAATCGGAACGTTCGTTTCACGGGCATGGCAGCCTTTATTCAAAATATCACAAGTACACCCACTCAAATCGGAGCTTTGAACGAAATACTGCGGCCGCGGCATGTGTATGAGCGCTGTTCCATAAAACGTTTTCCAAGGTTCCCATGAACACAGCCGTGGATCCGCGACACACGGAGAAAAACGGGAGACCAGGAAGTCGATGTCTTCTCTGCAGTGACCACTTCACTGATGAACGCTTCGATCTAACCGGTCGAGTAACCAGGCTGAGGACCGATGCAAGGCCAACTAATTCTTTTCAACATCTGGAAAGATGTCACAAAGGTAATCACAATATTAGCGCGATTAAAAGAAACAACTTAATTTACATGCAACTTATTCAAATCTTATTGTATATGATGAATTACTCTAGTTTTTGATGTTCCAGACGTACAATACTACTTACTGTAAACGACTTAATTTTCGCGAGGTCCTCATTTTCACGAATTTCGATGGTCTAAAATTATCACAATTAAACACCCCACATCAATGAATACATACTACATCACTTTAAATCGCGACATACGGAGCCAGCGAAAATAAAGTTGCTTAGAGTTCGTGCTGGCGGTAACGCGATACAAGTAACGGCATTACCGGTAACGCGTTACTTTTTCAGTAACGTAGTACCGTAGTCGTTACATTTTCAAAACAGTAACGTGTAACGTACTTCCGTTACGTATTGCGAGTTACGTTACTCGTTACACATTCTTTCCAATACATAAAAAAGTACACTTTAATGTTCCATACTTCGTTTTACCTTAAGTCAAGACGGAGCCGACGCTACGAGCTGATGGGACCAATGAGACAGTATCCACAGGGCACCATCGTTTCTGTACACGTACTATCATGGATGCGCACCAGTCATAAACGAAAACGCCGAGTGACATGCGCTCTTAACGCTGCTTCATTGGTGCCACTAGCTTGTAGCGCCGGCTGCGTCTGGACTTAATTTGAAGCCAAGTATACTATGCCATTTGTCTGGGTCACCCACGCTTCACCGCACTGTTTTGTCTTTGATATTTTGAGTCCCCAAGTCATAAATTATTGCGCTCATTGACCATGCCTTCAAAAGTTTGCGTGCATTTTCCCCTCGCAAGGAGTCTTACTTTAGAAAAACCCCAACGCCAACGTGCTTGACCCAATGTCCAAAAACGCTGTCACCCCCCCCCCTCTCCCTAAACGAAAAAATAAATAAAAACCGCTTTTACCGTTAACTAATAAATAAGAAGTAACGCAAGAAGTAAAACATTTACCTGTAACGGTAACGGCGTAAAGCGTTCCTTTCATTTTGACGTAACGTAGGTCGGTAACGCGTTCCTTTATTTTGACTGTAACGAGTAACGTTATTCTTTTACCTTTCCGGTAACGCCTACAAACCTGTTTAAAGTATACTATGCTAAAACGAAAAACCTTGTTATTTACAATATATTTTGATTCATCCTTAATTTTTAATTATCATGTATTAACTACCCGTAACTCCTGTTTTAGAAACCTTAGGGTGATATCTCGTCTCACGAGAAAATTGTCTTCCCCTGTTTGTCTTGTGCGTGTATTTCGGTTCCTAGTGCGCACGAAGCTGGCGTACGCTTCGTCTGTATAAAATTGCATTAATCTCACTGCATCATGCTCTGTTGAGCGTGTTGAAGAACGCTTCATAGGCATAATTTACGACTGGTGTTTTGACCGCATTTGTTACTAGAACTATGAACAGTTGCTTCGAAAAATTCGGGTTGTGTGCTTTGCTTGATAGAAGACGATTACGTCTTCTATCAAGCAAAGTGTTGACTCACCACTGTTTGTTAAGCACTGCCTGTTTCATGCTCCCTTGCGGTTCAATCGATTTCAGAGTCCTTTTTACCCTTATGCGTTGAATAACACGTCACCAGACTCACCACTAACAAGAATCCAACTTGAACCAATTATTTGTACATCCTTGTTTTGTTGCCTGATTTTATTCTTTTATTCTATTTAGGCGCTGTGCTGTTTTTGGACACCCAACAAAATTAAGATTATCTATTAATATTATTATTATTATTATTATTATTATTATTATTATTATTATTATTATTATTATTATTATTATTATTATTATTATTAATATTATTAGCCTGAGACTAAACGTGCGCGGTAATTAATTATAACATTAGTTCAAAAGAATAAACACACATTCAACATAAAACAGAAAATTATCATTTGAGAGACTATGCTAGTTGGTCATACACTCAATGTGAATTTTTATTTTGTAAAGCAAAGATAACATTACTAATTACATATGTTTTTTAATTCTGCTTCGCTGAGGCCCAAAGGAAAAGAAAATTTCCCCACATACAACAACACATCCAGAAAAGCATGACTGAACCTGCACCATCTTTTGACACAGCTGTATCGCCAGTCTCGGGGCCTTCCGACCATACGTACGATGGTTCAAGGAGCCCCGCAACCTTAAAACGAGGACTGGCGTTTACCATTGAACAACTCGAAAACAAGACAAAGAAGCTGAATACGATGCAGAAAAAAGCTACAAGGCTACAAAGGAGAGTAACCTCGACAGAGAAAGTTCTAGCAGAGCTTCAAGACATGCAGCTCGTGCCCAAGGACGCACGTGGTGCTCAGAAATGCAATATCCAGTGTACCTCTAGCACTTAACACGAAAGCTATCAAAAATAGCTCAGGAACACTAACGGAGGAGCAGTACCCGCCATGCCTAGTCATGTTTGCACTGACGTTCCAGTTTTACTCGACGAAGGCATACAAATATGTACGCGAGACGTTCGCTTTAGGCCTTCCACACCCATCCACCCTGCGAACCTGGTACTCGGCTATCAACGGTGAGTCCAAATTAACACAGGAAGCATTTTAAGCACTGAAAAGCAAAGTAGAAGAAACCAGAAAGGAACAAAAACGAGAAGTATGCAGCCTAATGATGGATGAGATGGCAATCAGGAAACATATTGAATGGGATGGACAGCACTACAAAGGATTTGTTGATATGGACACTCGTGTTGATGACGACAGCCAGCCAGCCGCGACCGAAGGAGGGCGCGCCGGATATTGCACCATGAAGACAAGCTCTTGTCTTCATGGTAGTTGCCGTCGACACAAGTTGGAAGGTGCCATATGCATACTTCTTGATCAACAGTCTCGCTGGTGCTGAACGAACAAACATCGTGACTGTTTGTCTGCGCCCATCGGACCCCGGCTGGGAAGTTAAACTTATCCTTGATGCATGTCATATGTTGTAAGCTTCTTCAGAACACTTTGGCAGCACTGAATGTTCTCAAGGATGGTGAGGGAGGACAAATTAGGTGGGCCTACCTAACCGCATTCCATGATTTGCAAAAGAGAGACGGTCTCCATGCAGGAAAACAAGCTAAGGACTGCCCCTGTGAACTTGGACTATAGGATTAAAGTGTCTATAGCAGCACAAGCGATAAATGCCAGTGCTGTAAATGCACTTAGGTTCTGTGACAAAGACCTCAAGCTGCCCCAGTTTTCTGGCATCGCTCCCACAGTGAGCTTCATCCAGAAGTTCGCCAGATTTTTCGACATCCTAAATTCAAGAAACCCTTACGCAAAAAAACTTCAAGGCACTTATCAGACACAGCACGAAGTACCGGTGGAAAGCCTTTTTGTAGAGACACGCACCTGCATTTTAAATTTTATAAACAACAGTGGTAAGCCACTGGTGATAACCAACATGATGACGTCCTTCTTGGGCTTCTTGTTTGCCATGGACAACGTCGAGAGCCTGTGCGAGTGCCTCTTGGGTGTATCAACTTCACTTATGAAGTACTTGCTCACATACAAGCTCTCGCAGGACCACCTGGAGCTTCTCTTTTGCGCCGTCTGCAGCAAAGAAGGGAGGGGGGGGGCATGGGGACGTGGAACAACAACCCCCGTGGCACAGTTCATGGCAGCCTACAAGCGCATGCTCGTCCATTGCGAGATCAAGGGACAGCAGGAAACTAAAAGCGCCAAGACAGCACCATCCTCATCACTGTGAATGGGGGAAAGCTGCCATCGCCAAATGTGGATCAGCTGGACTTGCACAAGGCAAGAAGACTTAATCTGGTCTACCGGCCCTTTCCACAAGCCGACGACAACCACAACTACGACAGCGTTCCGACCTTGGAGTCACTCCAAGGTCAGAAGGCTGTAAAAGATGTAGAAAAGGCAGCGCACTACATTGCAGGCTATGTTGCAAGAATGGTCATAAAAAGAAACAATGGCCTCGAGTGTATGACAGCACTTGAAGATGCAGAAGTTGACACTAGTGCCCACATGTCAGCAGTCCTGAAACAAAAACAATCGTGGGGGTTTAATTGCACTTTCGAAGAGTGTCATCACTATATTCTCGAAACAGAGAAATGTTTCAGAAGAATGCTCGCAGGTACAAAACGTCAACTGCCTAATACCCACAACCTGCAACTGACAATGGCAAACGCTGTGCCGCTTTACGGCATTGCAGCTAGCAAAATTACTTTGTTTTCATCGTTGCAGGAGCATCAGCCATAGTTATTATAATGTACGCTAGAGGTTCAACTTGCGCTAGTGTCTATGCGACTTCCGGGAGGCCAATTGAAGCAGACAGCTTCCACATTGGTCTACTTTCTATAAGACGCTTTGCTCTCAGGGCATTCCTATGTGAAAACGCGCTTGCAATTTGTCTAGTCGCCGGAAACTTAGATGGATGACTTTTGTTATTTGGATCGTACCGAATAGTATGTACCTTTATTAACATTGTAAAAGTGTAATTGTTTTAGTTACAGCATTTTGGTTTACCTGTGAACAATGTTACACTTCACTATATTTCAGGTCCAAACCTCTGTTCCATAGCAGGTATGTAAAAACAAGAGACGATTCTAAGCAAAATAACAATCGAAAGAAATGTAGAGTGTTTTCAAGGTTCGACAGCATTCCGGTGATGCTTACATGTTGCTAACGTGCGAGTCACATATATGAAAATGACCCCGTCGTGCATCTTTACGAGCGGTTAAAAACATTCAAAACGTAAAGAATAAAGTAAGTAGGCTATAAAAGCTGTCTTTTTATTATTACTATACGTTGGGCAGCTGTTATCGGGCACCTGTTCCCTGGCTTTTTTCGTTTTTCAAAGATTTCGAGCGTGCGGGTGATGTTTTGAACGCAGAGCAAGCATCTTCGCACATATTCATGAGCATGAAGAATAAAGCAGGACTTACTGATTGAAAATCGGACTATATTACGTGGCCTTCAACTTGTTTTGATCATCTGCATGCACAAAGAAGGAGGTGGTGATTCAGTCTTCCATCATAGTTCTTGCCGTCTCTCTTGGTTTTCCACATGCCCTGCGTTCATTTTGCAATTATATTCCCCAAGCTGGAAAGCGCCGACGCCGTGTTCGCTCTAACAGTGCCTGACAGTGCACATGAATACACACGATACGAATACTGGAAAGTATAAAACATCAAGGACGGCGATGGAACCAGGACTTCTTTCCGTCCCCGTCTTCGATGTTCTATCCTTTCAGGTATTCTTATCTATTCACCAACACGCTCGTTTTCAATTAATAGATACACATACGAAGCCATTTTAGCACCATGTTTAATGCGATGAATTTGAAATAAGAACGTCATAACTGACCAACTATTTCGTCTGTGTAACTGATAAATGTTCCAATCTGCCTAGTATGTACGAATTATTTGGCATATTTGCTCTTATAATCAAGCGCAAAGGGGAAATGCATTCGCTTTTCTTCCACAGCAATCCATTACCGGAAGTCAATTTCCGACTGATTGCTGTCTGCTTTGACGATCATGTAAATAAGTTGGTAAGAGAAAATGCGGAGTGTTATTCCAAGATCAGATTTCATCATCTCGCAAAAAAAGGCAACTAAAAAAGTCAAAGGAGTCGTCGTCAGCAAGAAGCTGTCACAACTCAAGATTCGAGTGCTACACCTGCAGTAAAAGCGAATTTCATGCAATGATCAAACCAAATTAGAAGCTATGAGTCTGTGGCGACACCAGTCTAACAATATAGAGGGGCAATTAAGCCAGTGCAATATGACTGCCAACATTGGCTCTTCACTGGACAAAAAGAGCTTTAATCAAATGAATGAGGGCATACATGCAACGACTGGACTTTAACATACGTCATGAAATAGTAAGCGCCTGACCGCACATCAGTATGAGGGCCAAGTGAGTTAACTAACCACTGCTCGAAGCAACACCACAGTGGCACCAGAAGGGACGACAACAGGTCCTGTGATTTTTGTGACGAGACAATCATCTTTTTGCATGCACTGGTGATAGTGTCTGCACATCCTTTATGGTGCACGCACATCCTCTAGAGAAAAGTGCAAATGTTCAAAACATACAAAGTATTAGCAAATATGCAAATAAACTTCAGAAAATAAATATTATAGTTTTCTTGAATGGATGAGATGAAGTGGAGTTTCCACACGACTGGTTGAGCCAATTAGAATTTCCGCAGTTCATACTTTCTGCCTCAAATTCATACTAGCTCTTTTTATTCCCAGGAAGAGATAGTGTTTCTCTCAAAATCTTCGAATTGTGTGGTCATGAAAGATATTCTACAGGAGTACAAAAGCGCCGTAAAATATCAGTCGCAGTAGATATTGTGATTAAGGTTGAAAGGAACATAGTACACCACTACATGTTCATGCAAGCTGGTGTCTTTGCTTCGCAAAAACAAAAGGAAAAACAGAAAAAAGAAGTCAGTATTTGATGAAAGTGCTCAGCCTGCATTTTTAGCGCCGTTCCAATGGCCTCCAGCGATCTTTTCTCAAGACCAATGACCTGAACTATAAGTAAAATCGTTAGAAACAAAAACGATCACAACCAAAGTGGCACGTGCGCCAGC
The DNA here is from genome assembly GCA_037355805.1 of Ixodes ricinus. NCBI lineage: Eukaryota > Metazoa > Arthropoda > Arachnida > Ixodida > Ixodidae > Ixodes > Ixodes ricinus. The sequence continues at coordinate 57,266 of JAZHYW010001070.1, read as the reverse complement.
TGTGTCAAGACACAGCCACAGAATGCGTTGTTTACGCCGTTCTTCACGCTTGGTAGAAACGAAAATGATGCCTCAAACGCCATCTGCAGCCCTTCGTAAGTAAAAAATATAAGAGTAAGCATAGCATCGAATCAAATCTTTCTAGCTGCTTGCGTGACGGCATGGCTCCCACGGGTTGCTCGTAAGGCCCGTGTAGAAAGTTAACGGGGGAGAGAAAAGTATTCTTCCTTAAAACTTCAGTGTAGGAAGTATCGACATCATAACACAAAAATTTCCCCACCATTCCTAGAAAACTTCGTCGAAGTTGGGCCGTTCAAAATATAGTACAAATGAAAGAAATCTCACTTTTTCACGTTTTTCCCCATGGGGTTCAATGCATTTGCTGGTGTCAAGCAATGGCTGCCGGTGTTGCTACTTGACCCCAGCAAAACAAGCCTCGATCCGCGATCCAGCCTCCTACAATAGACAACATTGCTCCGGATCGAGATCGAGAAAGGCGGCCGCGAGAAGGCGCAGGTGCAGCCAAGACGCTGGGGAACACTAGAATAGTTCGGAGCGGGCAGTGCTTCACTATGCGACGTAACGGGGACGCTGTCACTGGTAGCGCTGGCAACGAAGCTGCCATGGCGGAGGGACGCGCCCCCATAGGTGTCGCCCGACCCCCTCCCCAGTCGCTGACAAGCTAAAAAAAAAAAAAAGTCGGAAGACACCTAAGCATTTCTTATGAGTTGTGAATGCGGAAGCATGAATGTCCGACGATGTGGATGCTAGAGGCAGCGCCCTGTTCGTCGGCGTCGAGACGAGCAGAAGCACCGCCGACGATGTGGAGATGAGGCGACGGCATGTTGGTCGGCGGCGGGAAGAGCAGAAGCTTCCGAGCGCGCGCCAACGTGTCCGCTTTAACCGGCGCGGGGCTCGTAGTGGCATGGGGTTGCGGAGGTTAGTTTTATCGGCGCGCTGGCAGCCACGGACACGCAGCGCAATCTGGCGGCGGTCGTCGAAACTGACGCGCGCAGCCACTGATATTAGGGCACTATAGCCGACAGGAGCGCCAAACAACACATCACGAAGCAAAACACGTGAACATAGAAAACCTCGCTCTGCATTTTCTAAGCTGTCAGGGACGTCGCGTCCCTGACAGCTTAGAAAATGCAGCCGTCGCGGCTGCAGATATGAAAATGCACCGAAGGGCAAACCAACGTTCAGTTCAATTTCGCGTATTTTGCCTAAATGCTATTGAAACTTCTACAAGATGGAAGGGTCGTCGTTAAGATTACGGTGTTCCCTTTGCCGCAACGTTACCTTCATATTTCCATGTAATAAAGGCTGTATCAGAGATCCACTGGGTGAAGTCTCAAAATGACATCGATCTCGAATACTCGATGTCCTAGCTCAAGGACATCGCCCAGGAAGCAGAACCGCGTAACTTCGCACAAGCTGGGCAATTGGACACATATTACGGATTTAGGCGTTGATTTGCGCCAAAGTACGTTTTTTCGGCGGTTGCAGGGATTTTCTTCGTCTCGCCACATAATTGCCAAATACTATTTGACTGGTTGAGGTTTTGACTGTGCGTCAGTGTAGAAGCGTAATTCTTTGACTGCGTAACTGTGCGGTTGTGTACCTCACTGAATGTGTGCCTCACTGCGACGCTGGTTGATATTTTTTTATTATGTTTTAGCATTCTAGAACTGAGCTAGACTTCGGTTTCACTGACTGAGACAGCACGAGTGGTTGCATTTGTCTTCACTTAATAATAGCTCTGGTCATATTTTGAGTCAAGTTGTAACCAGTCGAAATTTGTAATCACTCAACAATGTTTGCAGGGTGTCGTTGCGCTTAAAGTTCGTATATATAGATTTTATAACATTTATATCAAAGCAATGTTTCTCAGTGTTTGCTTGCTCCCGCTTGTGTATGCTGGATCTACGTTTGTGGATTAGCCATAATTAGACACTTTTTTTTTCATCTCTCAGCCCCTGGATTTACAGAACGGTCCAGTCGTATTTGAAGTTGTTTTGAGGCGTGGTACGGGCAGAAATCTGGCATTTGTTCCGCGTGATGTATACATTAAAGAGCCATTGTCTCCCCCCTGCCACGCTTCTAATTTTTTATATCACTCAGCTTTTCCTTGTTTTGTTTTTTTTCATGTCTTTATACGGTTTGCGGACTCGTGTGATAGAAACAAAACTACATATATTCGCGCCAACGTGAATGCAGTTTTTTGTACCTTCACCCCTCCACGTTTTTTGCAGGGCTCCCCGCGACAGAACCGTCTCTAGCGCTACGCGGGGTTCTGTAACGCAAGCTGCGATCTTGCGCATTGTCACAGAGGTTTCACGGCATTGTTCTCGAAATCCCGGAAGGCCTGATAAGTTGTAAGGTATAATTTTTTTAACTGTTTGTTTTACAAATGGTAAAAAAAAACGCATGAGCGAGCAGAGCAAATTTGCATTGGTTGGGCGCCGTAAGCGAAAACTTCTCTCTATGGGACAATTTTTTTTTGCCTTTTGTTTTTTGGCAGCACAAGCCACTTCAACGCCGACACTACAAATCAATATTCTTTTTTTTCACTTTCTCTTTTTTTTATGTGACATGGTGTTTCGTTTTGGCTTATTGAAATTGTTTGTCCTTTTGGCCGGTGGTGCTTGACTCATGCATTTGGGCGGTGGTACAAATTGAGCAACGAGCAGTCGGCATTGGCGACAATGAAGCGTTCGCTACCGAGGAGTCGTATGACTGAAACCTAAGTAAAGAGGCAACAAAGGAGACCACAAATCACGTGCCCTTTCAATTTGCCAGACGACAAAAAACTCGACGCCTTTGAAAAAAAAAATAGTTTCTCTGATTGCGAGGTTTGTAATCATTGTCATAGCACTTTTTTTGTCTCGCTTAGTGTATACTTTTGAGGACTGTTGCTCAGAAACCTACTTAAAAAAAAAAAGAACCGATAAAAGCGCATCTAGGACCACAGAAAGCACTTAGCCACTCCTTACAGACCCACCCAACATTTTTTATGATTTTCTTTTTTTTTTGCCATTACCACTTTGCTTGTTTGTTATTTTTTGTTATTTTCCGAATTGAAATCTGATTTCCTTTCTCAATTTTCTTTTATATGCGTAGAAAACAAGTGCACCCCGTTGAATAAAGAGCTAAAGCAAACAATCGATGCAATCTGTTGTCGGTTACGACATCATTTGATCCCATTCCAGTGATCATTTGCCAACAACCCTGTTGGGTTTTTTCTTTCGTATTTTTTTAGGTTGTACACTACGGGGAGCGAAGCAGCCACCTAAAAGCTAAACAACACCTTCAGGAAGCCTGAAAACTGCTTCGTGAAAGAAAAAGAAAGGCCCGTAAAAACTCCCAACGCCTCCAACCAACGTAGACGAGGGGGAGAGTACTCGAGACTTGAGACACGCGAGTCAAAAAGGCAGGGTGAATAAGGGCTAATGCTGCATACACTCCTACCGCAGAGTTCTTCCCTTCTAAGACGGTAGCGATGTCTCAACTTGACGCGAGAAAAAGTGAACGTACATCTTTTTTTTTATTTTTTTATGCGAGAAAAAAAATAGCAGGTAGATGCGTCTGAAAGAAGCACTTACTGAGAAGCCAATCAATCGCGTATTTGTTCCGCGGTTCAACCTCAAGTTCTGATAAGTGCTCGTGCGTTTGTCAGCCGCCGGTCTTTGTAACTGAAGCCAGTTGCTCGTTTTTACGCACCACTCTTTCAAGAAAGCAGGCGACACGTGGACTATATATTTTTTTAAAGCAGAGAGCAGTGAAATGAAGTGGCAAAGCTCAAGCCAACAACGACAAATCGATTTGTAGTTGATTCGCAAACACCCTCCGCAGCTGTTTTTTTTTTTAATTTTATGAATTTGAATTGTCGATCTGTCGATTCCCAGAGCCAGTTCCCAGCGAACGTTGAAATGTCAACTCCGGTCCGCATCTGCCACGTGGGTCAGAGATCCGCCAAACGTATTCTAGCGCATACCCAAACAATAGCAAACGCACGCGCACATACACACATGCATAGGTAGGTACCAACACCAGGGACGCGCAATAGTAGTTGCAGTTGTTTATATTTCCAATCAATATGCAGATGTTTTTTTTGTTAATGCGTTGGTCCCACCGCCCGAACTCTGGATTGAATACCGCTCGGCCGTTGAGAGCCGGTGAGCCCGCGGGCGACGCACCTGTACACGTTGCTTGGAACGTCGAACTCCTTCGCCATTTTCGCCTCTTTGTCGGCAACTGCCGAGATTCTCCGTTGCACTAGAGGGCAAATATGTTGCGGCATAAAAAAAAACGCAATAAATAAACGCGGCTAGAGAAGACGTCGTCAAAGCCCAATTTATAGAGGCTCAGCGTGAGAATCGGTAGGAGCGAAAGTCTATATAGACGCTTTGCACACGTTCGAGGTTACAGCCGTCATTGATGACCTTCCTCGTCTTACGCAGATTCCGAGCCAGTGAGGCGAGCGTTGACGAAAAGGATAATGTTGCAGAGAAGGACACAGCAGAGACTAATATAGAAATAACCTGGCCTGATGTGGTCGTGATGACGTGAGGTAAACGTTATAAGAGGAAACAAAAATTGAAGGTCGGTTATGGCGGTACCCATGCATAGCTGCTTCAAAGCGTCCTTGAAGCGAATCTTTCGTAGTTAGAAGGTGCGTTCTTTTTTTTTTTTTTCTTTTTTTAGAAAAACATGAGCGATATTTATGAGCGTGAGGCCAACACCCTAAATGTGCCTGAAAGCCTGCTTCCCCGCAAAAGCACGCCTGGAGCCGTTGCACTTGGGGAAAGAGAATTGCGAATCTATTTTTGCGTATAAATATCTATAGGCACGACGGAACAAGCATGGCGACTTTAGAAACGTAAGAAACGCCTCATTTAAAAAAAAAAAACGTTATGTGCGCTGGCACACCGATTCTGGCTTTTTGCTTTACTGAGTTCCCCAGCGCATAACGCATTTTAAGAATAGGACCATGTTTTGTTTTTAGACTTCGATTGAAATATCCTTGCCACCTGTAGTCGACCGGTTTTCCTTCCATGTGCTGAGTGGGAACGTTCACACACGAGCACTTTAGAGTGAAAGAGAAGCATTGAGGACACGGATACAAAATGAGGTTCAAGAGTCACCATATGCCGACGTATAACATTCCTATTCCGTGATGGCTGAAGAAACGCAGGGTGTGATTCAATATGTGCATGCTTCTTGCTTCGAAGTTCGTTCGCTTTAAGCCGTCAAATGACTTCGACGGCTTAAAACGAAAAAGCGAGCCTGGTTCAACATGCACTGTGAATCGAGAGATTACGAGAAAAGACGGGACGAAAGAGTAACCTGTACTCTGCTCTGAGTCAAGAGGTGCGACTCCCTCTAACTGCGATAATGAAATAAACGTCGATGCCCCTTGACTTTTCCGTAGAAAACACGCGGAAAGCTAATAAAAGTGGCACCTACACCAATTAAATAAAAACCTCTCCCCCTCCTCTCTCTCTCTCTCTCTCTCTCTCTCTCAAAAAAGAAAAAAAAGAAAAAAAATTTTTTTAGAGAAATATTTTTTTTTTGTTTATTTTATGCACCGGAATTAGGGGTCAAAGGCTGTAAGCTCAGGACCAATCGATTCGATAGCCGATCGGAAGAAACTCGCCGTCATGTTGCGCTCATGCTGGATATATTGATCGAAAACATATATAAACGAAAGAATAATCGAGAAAAATATTAACAGGATTGAGGACAGTGACCCCCGTATCGAAAGCGCTCCGCCGGCGATAACATCAACAATCCGCCCCGAGAATGGGTTTTTGCCGAAAGCATAAAAAACATTATCCAGGCACAACGAACGCGAGCTTGACGTGGGAGAAGCGATGCTTGCTGCAAAAAGATTAATAGCAGAAAGAAAAGAAAAAATAAGAGAAAGCGAGAAATCGCAAAAGAGTCCCAATTATCCCCGGGGACGCGACGAAGTCGAGTAATACGACCCGTGGTGTCTTTGGTTCGTCTTGCTGTGCTTATTTCGCAGGACGATAGCTTAGAGGCTTCTTCGGTGCTTCGCGCATTGCATCGTCGTGTTCTTTTATTCCTTTTTCTGTTTTTTTTGTTTTTTTTTCGGGGGCGGGTTTTTGTAATACGACCACGAGCCAAGACGAGTTTTTACGGGCATGAGGCACACATTAGTTCAAGATGTGTGCACAGTACAGAAGGTTGAGTTCTTACTCGAAAGATTCGCAGATGGTTAGCTGAGTGTACACTAATACCCTGAGTCAGACTTGACTGTAATTAAGGGTGTCCGACGGGCATTCTAAACAGCTGTTGCGCTCAAGCCGGGGTCACACAGCTTACACGTCATACCACAAAAGACAGTCTGCATGCAGATTTGAATGGTCACCGCAAGATCCACGCTTCGATTGCCGCTTGGCAATGAGTTTAAGGAGAAACTTTGCATGCGGCATTCTAACCAGGGATATTGCGGTGACTTGTGTTTGCAGAATGTCTTTTTGTATGATGTATGGGCAGTGTGACCCCGGCTTTAAAGGTGCCCTGAGGAGGTTTCTGAGTTCGCCTAAATATGGCGATAACTCACTCTGCTGGCTCTGGGCATCCTTGAAATTCCTATATCATGACGATACGCGGCCGATTTCCCCAATAAAAATGCAATCAACGACCACAACACACTGAGGTCGTCTCCGGCGATGGGAGGAGTATGTTCCGAAACCACACTCTAAAAAATGCCGGCGTGTCTACTTACCCGCCAAACACTCAAAGAGCCAATCTCTGCGATCTACGAAATCAGCTCAGCCAATGATGAGGCGGAACATCTGTTTAGACGTAGAAATGAAGTCTGCTCTGTGGCATTACGCATTGCAAAGCGTCATGCTTGCATTGAGTAATGCTACAGCGCAGACTTATACCCCTGCCAGACGGGCTAGTTTAGTGTCACTACAAGCGAGTGCACTTCAACCCGTCGAAACACACTCCAAGTGTGTTGGTGCTACACGGGAAAACTTAGTGTCACTCCAAAATGATGGCAATAACGATGGGTAAGTAATGGGCACGCAAAATATTACAGTGCATGCGCAATTTTTCATAAATAACTTCCTTGTCTAATTAGAAACACGTTATCACTCATTGTTGCGCTAAGTCACGAGCTGTAATCCATATTTAAATTCAATTTGATCATTACGATCAGCCATTACAAGCCAGTGATACACTTCCGCACGCCGGTACGATGCTCATCTATACTCTGTTTCACCTTATGATGTACCGCCGGAAAGGCTACAAGCGCGAGCTCCTTTCACTAGAGCACATCTCGGTGGCACAAGCTCTCGTGCGTTAAGATTAGCTCCCAACGCTATGAGCTCGCGCTTCTAGCCTTGTCTGCGGTACAACATAAGGTGAAACAGGGTATAGATCGAAACGAGCAGAAGTGTAGACCTTTCCAAAAAAGTGCGTGTGGCCGGTGCCATCTTGACTGTTCGTGCGTATGGCGCGTGCTTTCCTCGCTTTCCGAAGCTACGAACACTCACGTGCGGAGCTGTGAAGACCGCACGCGGGGCTGTGATTTTGTAAACATTAAAAAAGTCTATAGGGATTGAACATTGAACCCAGGATTCCTGGGTTCTGCGCGCGAGCTTTCGCTCCGCGTGCTCCGAGCTGGTGTGCGCGAGCCGACTCGCCACTCGCCACAACGAAACATCATGGAGTGTGTGGAGGACGAGCTGGAGGGCGATATTTGCGATGTTGGACAGTAAATGCGCGTGGTTGGGGCACTTTTCTCCGTGAAAGCCCGACGCCTTTCAGATGAGAGGCAGCTGGACCTGGATGCCGACGCACAGGCGAGAATTTCAAGTAACATCGATCAGCAGCTGCAGGCCAATTCCTTCACCATAGCCGCTCTCCATGACCCACAACCTACCCGTGATCAGTTGAGAACGGTGGAGTTTCCAGAGGAACGAACGGTGCTTCGAAGACACCTTGTCCCATTTGGGAGAGTTCCATTTCAAGCAAGCCTTTCGCGTCTCTCCTGCCACCTTCAGATTCCTGGTGGAGTCCTGCAGGTGCCTCCTGGCCGTCGCTGGCCGTCGCGCAGGGGCCCAGGCTGGAATCTAGATTAGCCGCTTGTTTTTCTACAATGAACTACTTTCCTGCCAACAGAAAAAAGTGCGCATCTATATTACTTTTATCAAAGCAATATTAATTTTACGCAGCGTTAATTTCTTCTATTATTTTTATTCCTTGAATACTGCTATCGAGATTACACACTCGGTCTACCGGAGCGAGCGTAGTGTGCTCCCCGAACTCACTTCATTGGAAGTGTGTTCTTCGGGCAGGGCTGGGGATGGAGCTCAGGATCACTGGGCTCTCCAGCGCGAGCTTTCTCTCCACGTACTTCGATCTGGTGGGCCATAGGGTGGGCGCTAGCCCACTCGGCCACCGATACCCCTTAATAAAGACACGTTAAAAAAGTAGACGTTTACAATTCTCTGTAATGCCGAATTTGAGCGCAGCTCTTGAGGAGGAGGGGGTGGGGGTAGGAAGGGGAGGGTACCCCCCCCCCTCCAGCTGCTCCCCATCCGTAACCTCCCATCCTCCTCTCCTGTTCCCATCCCACTTAGCGTAAAAATTTCGCTGAATTTCTCGCTAAACTTAGGCGGGAAATTTTCCCGCTGAATTGACGTGTGACGTCCCATGACACGTCATCTGAAATTTTAAGTGTGACGTCACGTGACGTCACATGGGTAAAATTTTTCCTCTAAATTTAGCGGAAACATTTTCCGCCAAACTTAGCGAAAACTTTTACCGCAAAATTTAGCGGGAACATTTTACCCTCGTGACGTCACACGTGACGTCACGTGTGACGTCATTTTGAGAAACAGCCCTTAATGCAACGCGCGGTTACGCCGACGCCGCTTAACTCAGAAACGGGTGCCTAGGAGCTGTGCTCTAAAACAACGTTACATTAATGAACGATTTTTACGCCAATTGGATGATTCTGATCGATCATGGCAAGCCAAGATAAAGAACGAAGCATATCCAACTTTGGCGTACCGCTTCGTTCCACGGAAGTCTACGAGGAGGCCCTGACACTGCCTAATCAGATCATAATTATCGTGTTGTCGCGAATAGTTACATGCTGAAACAAAAGTAGGCTCTATCATTCTCTGCTAACGAAGATAGCCATGAATGACTGACTTTGTCGTCTTCTTTTATCAATTCACCGCTGTGCTAATCTTGATTCAGATCAGTCTAAACTCCAAATCCACCACTATTGTTTTTGCAATGCCACTCTTCTACATGTCGTCTCTTTCACGAATTTCTTTTTCTTTATAAAATAAAACTTACGCCACGCTTTTGGTTTCTGTGTTGTTATGTTTTACTGTTGAAACACTCCTATTGATGCCACGCGCTCGATCGAGCGAAGTGAGTTCGTCAAACGCACTCCGAGCCAAGTGTGTTCCTCAGGAAGGAGCCGTGTGGCACACTACAGAAATGACACTAAGGGCGAAGTGCACTCGCTTGTAGTGACACTAAACGAGCCCGTCTGACAGGGGTATTAGTTTTGAGGCATTAACAGGTGCTCCGCTTCATCATCCGCTGAGCTGATTTCGTAGATCGCAATAATTGGCTCTTCGAGTGTTTTTGCGGGTAAGTAGACGCGCAGGCAATTCTTAGAGTGCAGGACCGCTGTCAGAATAGCAAGCGAAGGATTCTCGCGTTTCTGAACTGTGGAACCACGGAGCGATATCTTATATGCACGGGGCTCGTTGCCCATACAGCCTGGATTATGATTCAACCAGCGAGCGCGTGCTAATGAGATGACGACAAAATCACATCACTCCCGCGAAAAAAAAAACGACACAAAAAAACACATAATGTGCTATTTTTTAGACAATTATTACAGTATTATGTTCCCTCTTCACGAAAAATTCGACTGCTCTTATTTCTTTTATTGTCCACAAAAGCATCACCTATTGTGATAACAATCTCAACGAAATTTTGCGCTTTCATTCACTTCACTTCACTCTATTAAATTAAAGACCCCCATTAGGAGGTATTACATACGAGATAAGGTGTATTAATAAACAATTGGGAAAAGTGCGACATTATTTCGAGGTGATATATTAATGGTGACATTTCCTATAAACCTTGATGGGCAGGTGATGACAGCGATGTCGTAGGGAAACGGAGGCATGCGGTTTAGAGAAGCTCGTTTTAACGAATGCCATTGTACCGACCCCAGCTTATCGAATCTCTTTATAGAAGAACCCAGTTTAGAGAACATGGCGATGAGCTTTCTTTTAGCGAATTACGCCGCCGCTCGGCGTGAACGGGTGGGTCAGGTGGGTTAACATTTTTGTCATGAGCCGCCGCAGACTGTTGCCACGAAGTTGCGTAAACGCGGAGGCGGGTGGGTTAACACGCGCCTCAGTAATACACGCGCGAAGTAAGCGAGCATTTTTTTTTAAAACGCTCCTTTTTTGTAAAAGGCGTTTCTCTAAACTTAGGCTCCGCTTTTGAAACCGAGCCTCGATAAAACGTGCCCCTTCTCTAAAACGTGTTTCGATTAAATGGCGTTTGATCAACCGAAGTCAACCCGTAGGAAAGGTTGTTCCGGTCTTCGGATGCGCGGGAAAAAGTAGGGCAGAAAAGGTGACAGTGCGGGACTGTGGGCGGGTGACCTGGAGCAGATGACCGGTGCGCTGGGACCTGCGCGCTGGGGGTACGATGTAAGGTGTGATACCAAGCGGAAAATAGAACTTGTAATATAGAGAGAGGCTGGAAATGCAGCGACGACAAGAAAGAGTTAGCAAACGTGATTCAGCTTTTGGTGATATAACGCCAGTGTTGGCGGTATCGCGTTACAAGTAACGGCGGTACCGGTGACGCGTTACTTTTTCCGGTAACGTTGTACCATAATCGTTACGTTTTCAAGGCGGCAACGGGAAACGTACTTACGTTACTTATTTCGGGTGACGTGTAACGTAGCTACGTAACTCGTTACTTTCCAAGACTTAAAAAAAAAATTTTTTTCCCATCACTTAACAAAATTATCTTTCAATTTTTCTTTCGCGAGTCTAGGCGCCGAGCCAAATAATTATTTTCTTCGTTGCGTTTTTACTTGTGGGTATTTAGGTGGAACCATAAAAAATATGACGTAATAATTTTCAGTTTCTGGATGGGCATAATGTGTCTTGAAATATGACGCTTATGCATACCTGTAACGTCAAAAATTAAAAAGTGTTAATTCATAAATAAAAGAAAATAACGCAAAACTAATGTAAGTTACTTTTTAACGGTAACGGTGACGCGTTCCTCTTATTTTGAGGTAGCTTAGGTTTGTAACACCCGCCTTCCTTTTAATTGCAAGTAACGAGTAACGTATTTCGTTACTTTTCTTTTTCGGTAACGCCTGCAGCATTGCATATCGTCCTGGCTGCCGGCCGGAGATATTTTCGACCTTTGATTGCTTTTTAATAGGGAAATCGGCCGCGTATCTTTATGATTTATAAATTTCTAGGATGCTTAGAGCCCGCAGAGTAAGTTATCGCCATATTTAGGCAACCTAAAAAACCTCCTGAACGCACGTTTGGGATAGTACATACTGGTAAGCAAATATACAAACGCGTTCCCACAACAATGAACCATACGTTCTACAGCAGTGGTCTCAAACTCGTTTGAGCGTGGAAGCCAGATAGTCTAAACCGGAAAGGTCGAGGGCAAACGTAAGATGGGGTAGGGGGAGGGTTCAAAAGATTTCAAAGAGAAGTGACCTTGTGCTCTATGTTTTTGTAAACTCACAGCTTGGCCAGTAACATATTTAGATTTAATTTGGGCCTTGACCTGACGTGATAACAAGACTTAACATTACACCGCCCAGCAAACGTGCTGGCATTTTTAATACAGCAAGAGAAGAAGTATACTGTCGTTCACGTTGCTTAATTCACTTACGAATTAAACGAGCTCAAGATGTCTCTAAAAATACATCGCGCAGTCGAGATGTATATCCTTCAACGAAGAGCTCGCGCTTGCAGCCTAGTAGGCAGAATGGTTGTACATGACAAAAAGCTGGGGAATCTAAAAATTAAGCGAAGCAAAGAGCAAACAGACACCGATAAGTATAAACTATGTTATGTTAAGAGAGCTGAGCTACATTTCGAGCGAAAATGATTCGACAAAACGAGATCACTATGGCGCATGCAATTCTTAGCGCTCGAGACATGGTAACTGAGACTCGTAGCCGGTTGCCTGCAGGCTGCGTCCCAGCAAGTCGTGGGCCGCATGTGTGAGACCCCGGTTCTACACCGTGGGCGAAATAGATTGAACGCTACTTTAAACTTCTGACGGCATAAACCGTTTTCTTTTTTTAACTTACCGCGCTTAGATTTACTACAGAGGTGATTGAAGTAAATGGAAGCTTTCGCTAAAATTGTGGAAAGATTGGCTGACCTGAGTAAATCAAGAAAAATCAAAAACCCTGTTTTCCCTATACTTTGGATGTACACTGAAAAAAATATGATGTGTTATTGTGGCGGTTATTCGGTCCAGATAAAGTGAACAATAGGTAAGCCAATTTCATATTTCTTCCCATTTCACAAATTTTTCAATCCTAGTAAACGCCAGTATAGGCCACAACAATTTTCTAGCGATTTTGAGATAAAAGGTTTAACGATCATTTTTCCAAAAACAAAACCAGTTCATTGTTTGTTTGTTTTTTGACTCCGGTTTTTTTTTATTATTTATGCTTTTAATTAGTTAATACACCATCTTCGAGCACCTCTGTTGTAACTCCCAGCGCGATAAGTTAAGAAACCCATTTATGCGGTCAGTTTAAAGCACGTTCAATCCACTTCGCCCACGCTGTAAATCGTCTTACGGCTTACACGCTTGCGTTTCGATGTTTTAGCAGGATTGAACCTAATAGGGCTGTCCTAGTCATAGCCAGACGCCTGTGCCCAGTAACCCACTACGACAAAGTGCATTGAACCGACACGGCACATGACTAGCAGAACCGAGAAACGTCTCACGCTGCCAAAGCACGGAGTAAAAAGAAAATTGACACGGTGTATAGATCAATAAAACTGGAAATATCCCATTTCGGGCAGACGGCAGTCGTATCGACGCGCCACCAGTTTTCTCGGCCGACACACACAACCGTCTGCTCTCTTGGTTTTATGCCCTTCAGTCTCAGCTATCAACCAGCAAAGCTGGCAGAACACTTGCACGTTGTGTCTCCTTAACCCCTTCAGTCGATTATTTTCCCAGGTAGTTTGTTTCCGAACGCCGGCAGACATTTGGTAACGAGACGTTGTTGTCTGCCTCTCCGTCTGCTTCCTCGCCTCGCCTCCGCTTCGGCAGATGGCGCTACCAGACTAAGACGTGTTTTATCGTTTCTTTTTATTTTTGCTCCGCAATGCAACTCGTTTGCTCTCAGCCGCTTCGCAAGACCAAAACCTAGATAAACGGGGAAAATATGGACAGAGAAATAAGTAAAAGAGCAAAGCTTGAAAGATGGCTCGGCAAAGTCGACAGACGGCGACGTAAACGCAGGAAAAGCGGATGACGGTGGCGACGCCATATGGCGACCGGTAAACGTCGACTTCTTTACGCTGTTTTCGGAAAATACCTGGGGGGGGGGGCTTCGTGATGGAGCAGTGCAACGGGCTGTTTGATTCGCAGTGGGCCACTCATCGATGCTATTTCGAGATATATAAACTTCATTCGCGGAACAGTTGCCGCTTTCAACAACTACCTCTGCACTGGGTTCACATAGGAGAATATTGGCTCTTTGTCTATGCAAAGCATCTTTAATCTGCTTTTTTTTTTTTACTGTTGAGGAGTGATACAACATTCCTTGGGTGTACTGACCAACTTCTCTGTCGGTTCTGTGTTTGGTTGAGTTGTTTCATCGTCACGCATATTGATGTGGAGTGTTTTGATATGGTATGAACTTCGTAACTATGTAAAGTTGTGTGCATTAACTTTTCTACATCAGCTATTAAACCAAGATTAGCAAAATGTATTATTCCACATTGAGCGTCTGAGCAAATTTTTGACAAGTTACGAGATGCGTACGTGTCTTCGGGTCATAGACTAAAATATAAGAAAAAATATGAAGAGTGGTGGGTTCAGAATTTAGAAGTAATATCAGACGAGGCAACCTTGTTTGACCAAAAATATTGGTAGGCGCTAACGTTTGGTCGGCCACTTCCTCCTGATCCAGTCTCTCCATGACATTGCCGACTACTATTCTACCCAATTTTTTATCGTCTAGATTATGTATGTTTTTTTGTCTCGTTATACCGATTATAAGATAATCGTATATCTCGTAATGTCAGGGTGGATAATAAAAATCAGGACGGTTTAAACCAGGATTTAAATCAGACAAATTTGACTATGATGATGTAAATCAAAACTTTTCCTCGGGAATAGTCCCGAAAATATTTGGTCTGCCATTTATCAATCATTAGATGCGTTCTTTAACGTGCATTTGTTTATATTCATATCAAATAACCGTTCGAAAAAAATTATATCAGGCTAAAAACGAGTAAAAAGCCCTCTGAGCAATAGACCATTTGCTATATCCCCCAAGTGCCCCGGCCCGCACAAAACGAATCATGGGAAGGGTGTTCGTTCCCTTAGGGCATCGATAATTTGGACCCTATCCTTCGTTACACAGCTTTGAGCGTAATTCGGAGTCACCCTGAACAAGCACCTGATATACCCCAGTGACCTGTCATTTCGCTTTTAAAATTTCTCCTCAATGTCAGCGTTTTTGATACTGTGCATCCTGGCCACAATTCAACCTGGATGGGCTGCAGAAATCTCTTACATTATTATCATGCTGATATTAAGTCAGAAACGCTAAAAATGCTATAAACAGCCCCGCGGACTCCAAGCAAAATCCTGGTTTTTGTTGTTATGAATTTTCGGCTTTTTAAGCAATTCCTGCTCAAACAACAATCACGAGAATGATAATATTGTAAGAGATTTCGGCAGTTCAGCCAGATTGAAAGAAGGATCGCATGCGCAGTATAAACAATGCTGACGTTGACGAGCAATTTTAAAAGTGATATGACAGGTCACTGAGGTATATCAGGCGCTTCTTCAGGGTGACTCCGAATTACGCTCAAAATCTGTGTAACCATGGAGCTGGTCGAAAATTAGCGATCACTAGGGATCTGAAGGAACACCGTTCCCATGATTCTTTGAGTGCGGGCCGGGGCGCTTGGGAATACTGCAAGTGGTCTATAGGAGCGTTGAGCTTTCTCTCTGCTTTCTACTTCGTTGGTCAATCACGAGCAAGTCAGAACGTGAAAGAAAGAAACATAAAGTAAGTCATGCCGTATTGCGAAAAAAATCAGAACACGAAAGAGATAGCAAATACAACCAAGGTATACATGGGTAGCGAAGCTTCGACCAAAAAGCGGTTCAAAACAAATCGCCAGCGACATCAACCTGGAGGGTCACGTGAATGATGCGATTGGAGCGCGACTAGGAGAGGTGGGGACAAACTTTAAAAAAATTAATTAGTTTATGACTACAAGTATAATCATTTGTATTTTTAAAGAAGCTAAATATAATTATTAGATATTATCAATCATATTTGGTGCGCTATGAAATTCAAAACAGTCTTTGTTTTTGCTACTATTATGAGTACTTCTTATCAGCGTCCTCTGTACTCCATAAGCAAAAAGGCCGGCTAGCAATGGCGATATTTGCAGTTTTTTGTACACCTCGTGTCGCGCGGAAAAACAGGAGGCTGCTGATGTCCGTCTGCTTGCTTGTGTTTGGGCCTCCACGTGCTCTTCGCTTTTAATTGTTTTAGCGGCAGTTAACACCGTTTGGGAAGTTTTGTTGTTTGCTCGGGCGTGACTAGCCCAGCTACTTGCGCGGGAACTCGGCAGTCGTGGGCTTGGACCTTGGATGCTACTGCCTCCAAGGGGCTCAACGTCCTTTACGACGAGGAGCATAGCGCGATACGCAAACAAACGGTGCTCCATGGAAGTGAGTGAAAGCGACACCCGCACGGCTGGCATCTCGCTGCGCCGGTTTCTCCTCGACTCTCGAAGGTGAGACTTCACTACTGTCAGTAACATGCCCCCTTGTTCGGTCTTCTCTTAACTCTTGTTAGTTTTACCTAAAACTATTAGGGTTGTCTGGATGTGCACAAGAAACTACACCTAAAGGCATAATATGTTATCTAGGAAAGTTTTAACTTCGAAATCACTT
The DNA here is from genome assembly GCA_037355805.1 of Ixodes ricinus. NCBI lineage: Eukaryota > Metazoa > Arthropoda > Arachnida > Ixodida > Ixodidae > Ixodes > Ixodes ricinus. The sequence continues at coordinate 41,027 of JAZHYW010001070.1, read as the reverse complement.
TTACTTGGCAGCGTTGTGTGCCGTCATTATAAAAGTGCCCACGATATTCAAATTTACCTGTACCGGCCTGGCTCTGAGGAGCCTATGTGTCGTGATCGTCGGCGTGGTTATCATCAGTGGTACAACACAGATATATAGTAGGGCATCTGTGCGTAAGACTCGTGTTTTTAATAACGCTTGTGTACATCATGAAGAGTATACTCTTCATGATGTACACAAGCGTTGATGTCATGCATTTGTTGATGTGCTTGATCTGATTTGCTTTGGTTTGTGGACATTTTGGCTACATTTTCTTTTCGTAAGTATTCACGGCACCCACATAGCATCATTCCTTACCTGCAGGCGCGAAGCCTGGGTTTGGTTCTGCAACAACGAAAGTCTACAGCAGAAGACTCCATGGCAGCTACGAGACAGGGTAGTGTGCTCTTTACATTTCGAGGAGTCAGCTTTCCTGCAACCTGGACACCTCCGTCACAATGTGTTGCCAAGTGTGCTTTCCACAAAAGGTAGGCAAACCAATAAACCTTTCGTGCACTTTGTGACTAAGCATGGTTAACCCGCTCTTACAAAAATTGTTACCACATCGGGCTGAAATATTGCTTCTGTGGGCTCATAACATTTTTATATTATTTGCAGAGACGACACATGGCGACATTTCTAGCAAAAGCTCTCCAGGTTCAGCAGTTGTGCATGGTGAGCTTTTTCACTGTAACTAACATAAAGGGGCAGCAACTGCCAGCACCACTGCATTACCTCGTGGTCTTCATGACCTGAGCATTTTGCAATAGAACTAGGTGAGATTACCTGAAAAAGCTGGTAGAACATGGTCAGAGGTACTGCTAGAAGTTCATTTCAGGCCCGCTTATAATGACATGTTTTATTTGAGGTGACATAATCAACGTGAATATCGGTCCACAGTGCATCTTTTGCCATGCCGACACCCAGTCTTCCATAATAAAGCTGCCCATGAAAGAAAGTGATTTACATTTTGTGTTAAAATAGGCGAATTCACCACAAATTTGCAGAGTTGAGTTCGCCACCCTCATCGAGCTACACATACTTCGGCAGTTCAGACTCACGGAGCTTCTGTGGTCACCCTGAAGACCAGTTTCCCGAAATGGAACTTTCGTGGGAACAAGGTGATTTTTCTTTTCGTGTGTTAGGATAGACATATAGGAAGAAACTCAACTACTATTCCATGACTAACTTCACGCTAAATTTTCAGAGAGGAGTTCGCCAGCCTCCTCGAGCTGCACGTACTCCAGCCGCTCAGACTGGTGGAGTTCCTGTGGTCACCCAGACGACCAGTCTTCTGAAATAAACCTGTCATGGAACGAAGGTGAATTTCATTTTTATGCGTTCAAATAGGGAAATAAGGGAGAACTTCCATCTCTTCTCCTTCGCTAAGTTCACAATAAATTTGCAGAGCGGATTTCTGCGGCTTCATTGGACCACACATACTCGTGCAACTTACTAGAGAACAGTCCACTAGGGGCCCATAAGAAGTGGTGGCCGAATATTGTTTGTGCTATCCTTTTATTCTCATTCTTTTTGTGAGCTTGCTTTCTTAACTGGTAGAAACAGCGCAACTTGGCGAAGGACAAAAAACAAGGTGTATACAGACAGGCGCTGTAAAAGTACACAGAGAGGCACTGTTTCTGCCAGCTAAGATGAACAACCAACTCGCCCAACTTTCCGCTCTGTTGAACTTGCTTTCTTACTTACAGTTTTTGTAAAAGCCTTTCTTTATTTTTTTTTTTTGCAGTTGATCACAGCTGCGCTCTACGTCAAGATGCTGCTCCTGCTCAAGAGTCCAGCAAGGACGTAGCTGACTAGGAGATTTTCGTTTCTTCAACGTCACCTAGAGTCGGGCTGCCCTGGTTCGCGCGGAAAAAAATGCTGAACTATTTGATACAGCAGCAAAGTGTAAAGCTAGGCAGCAAGTGCACAGGCTGCGTACGTGAGACCACCCAGAGTACTTTTTAAAGCAGTGTAGGCACGTTCTATTCGAACCTTTCATTTTCTTCGGTTTCTTGAGGAGTAATGTTGTCTTCTAACTGATTCACATATATAGCGTTTCAAGCTGTGAAGCAACACTGGGTTATGAAGTGCAGCATACCACAGGGCTCCAAGATGGTTTACTCCACTTGGCTTCCTTGACCTGCACCAAACAATCTTTGCGTTACAGTGTAGCAGCACCAGCAGATGCAAGTTAAAATATTTTCAGCATTATGGTACCTTGCCTACGGACTGCGTAGACAAGTGTATTTTTTTTGTGTATTACAGCGGTGACCACAGTTGTCCTCGGAACACTGTGAAACCTCTGAGTTATTAGTGGCTGGCTGCCTATAAACTGTCAATGTCCTCACAACATTCAGCCGATTGTACAGTGTCTTATTGTGTTATAATGTGGCTTATGTGCCGATCTACTAGTTTTCTTGCACCATGACACTTTCAATATAGTTGATACCGATTGTATGATTCTACTGAGTAATCTGATTGAATGATTGTAAGTGAATAAAACAAATAAAACGCGACTGTTAATCCGACGTTGGACTTGCATTAAAGTTACTGTAGTGTATTCCATACGCAACACACTCCAGCAATTTGATTCACTCTTTTTGTGACATTACATCATTCGCTTTAAGGTTTCTCACATGTTTGCGAAGGATCCTGAAGGAACAAAAGAGCAAAACGCTGCAGCTCGAGGTTAACCACAGTGCAAAGACACGATAGTGTGATGAAATGAAACTACTCTCATAGCAGGTCGGCTAACAAAGTCGGCTGCAGAATAATAATTTCGAACAAAATATAAGAGCAACAGAATATAAGGGCGTAAACGATCCAGTATAGAGTAAACACAAGGTGTAAACATCCCAAGAAAAACTTGAGACTGCAGGTAAAAAGAACGACACACACTCTAAAAAGTATCAAACAAAGCTCAAACACGGAGCTATGTTTGAGACATTTTAGTGTATATGTCGTTCATTTTACCTGTAGTCTCTGAAATTCTTTTTGTTCAATTTTCGCGCCATACCGCAGGCACGCATGACGTCACGTTTTTTTCGGAAGTGTCGTCATTTCCTGTTTATTTTTTGTTCCGCCGGAAGTGTCCCCACGGCTCATAGATGGCGCTAAAGCAGCCCCATGGGCCGCCATTTTTTCGACATGTGGGCTTCTATGGAAGCTTCGCTACCCATGTACATATACCTTGATACAACTCTTTAACTGAACAAAAATCAGGTGGTTTAATTCAAATATTGCGTATTTACGTAAAAAAAAAGCTGTTAATTAAACTACTTTAAATTCACAATAATTATTTCTTCCGCATCGTTATCGGTAATCGGACGGGTCGGCCAATATATATACAATGTTTAAAAATACATTTTGTGATAAAGAATCACTATTTTCGGGCTAGAGAATTTAAATAAAATTAATCTTATTTGAATAAAAATAAATCTGATTTAATAATAATAATAATAAACTTGTATTCAGGACACATTCATGAAAGCATACAAGAGTGCGGGGGCAATCAAAGCCAACAAATGGCTTGTGTAATGCCGCCCAAAAAACTACAGAAAAAAAAATTTATATGTCCGTGAACAAAGCAGTGTAAAGTTCGTCACACACACATCAGTCGAACAAACTAAGAAAGTTTAGAATGTACAAAACTGAATCAGTAATTATGCACATACACACTCATCCTTACAAATAGGTACACGCTAGGTGACATCTCATCCCAGTAGGTGAAGTCTCAGCATTCTCTTCAGTTGACGCAGTGAATTTGCTTGTAGAATTTCAGAAGACAGATTATTAAAGAGTTCAGGCACGTAAAATTCTCGTGTATACCGTCCATATCTTGTTCGGGCAAAAGGTATCTCGAAAGTCTCTTGAAAACGAAGCGAACGAAGAGCAACGTTTTTTCTCTTGAATTGGTCTCTCCAAAAGTAACGTAAGACAACAGTTTGAATAAAAAGTGTTCGGAGACAGGGAAATTGTAAATGTTTAAAGAGATCAGTACCATCGGGAAGTTGCATGCCATAAGAAACACTTTTCAAAATATTTTTTAAAATGCAGTCAATTTTCTCATGCCAGAAGCCGGAACAGTTTCCAAACACCGTAACGCCATACCGTAGCACACTATATGCAAGAGCAGCGGTGACTAGTCTGCGAACTGAGAGAGGCATAAGTGATTTTGTATTATATAGCAGACAACAAGTACTTCTTAATTTTTTACAGAGGGACGTGAGTTGAGCATTCCAAGTTAAACCACAATCAAATAAAATTCCTAAGTACTTTACAGATTCAACAAAAACTAAAGGAGCACACTTGCAAGATACACAGTTTGAGTTATGTAAAAGGAAAGGGAAATCAAGACAAACATATTTAAGAGGATTATGAAAACAAATAAGTTTAGTCTTGTTTACGTTAACGTCCAAAAGATTTCGTTGAAACCAATCCATGACTACTGTTGCAGCGCATTGCAGTGAGCGGGCAGCATCTTCGAAGTTAATATGTCGGGCAACAATTACAGTATCATCTGCATATTGATAAAGTTTGGCTTGGGAAAGAAAAGTAGAAATGTCATTAACAAACAAATTAAATACGAGTGGAGATAGGATTGAGCCTTGGGGTACGCCTGTCCTTAATGTTGTTCGCGGGCTCCGTGCCCCAGCTGCAATTACAAGTTGTGAGCGACTTGAAAGGTAGTTTGAAAGAAAAGAAAAAAACGGACCACGAAATCCATAGCTATAAAGCTTCTTCAGAAGGATTGAATGGCTAACGGTATCAAAGGCTTTAGATATATCTAAAAAGAGAGCACAGCAAACAAGATGTTTTTCAAAACCAGAAAACAATAAATCGGCGAAATCTTCAAGCAATGGCTGTGTTCCCTTTCCTTGAACAAAACCAAACTGACTCGGTGAAATGACATTGTGTATATCTAGAAATGATGTCATAGTATGGAATATATGTTTTTCAAGAAGTTGTGCATTAATTGGCAAAACAGAAATTGGGCGGTAATTTTCAATCTTACTTCCTGCGCCACCTTTGAACAAGGGTCGTACTATAGCGGTCTTTAGTTCGCCTGGAATAATGCAACTCGTAATAAAGCCGTTCAACATACGAAGAAGTACATGCTTAATAACCTCAAAATTTCTACGAAGATCAGTAACTCGAATGCCGTCGATGCCTGGTGATTTTGATGGTTTGAAACTGACTAACAATGAATAGAGATCTGATTCTATCATAGGCGGAAGGAAAGCGGAGGCTGTAACAACATTTTCGAAAGTCATGGAAGAATCTCGTGTCGTACCTGAAAAGGTCGCAAAAAAACTGTTAAAATCCTTTACAACCGTTGAGAGATTAGAGCCAAAGTACCTTTTTAATACATTATCGATTGAATTTCGGGAGGAGTGACCACGAAATTCGTTGACGAGAAGACACGTTTTACGCATGTCTGAGCTAAATTCTGAAAACTTTTTGCAAAAGTACCTTCGCTTAGCTGAACGAATCATCGCTGTAACCATATTTTTACAAGTTTTGAAGTTTGATTTAAGCTCTGCATTGTTAGGAGCGCGCCTATGCCGAGCCCAAAGTTTATTTTTTTCCGTTATTGCTGCCAGTATATCTGCATTCAACCAGTAGTGGTCAGGCCAGCGTCTTTTAACGTATACTTCTTTTCTGGAGGAAGCATCAAATGGCTTTATAACCTGCACAAACTTTTGGTAAATATCAGTGGATGTAACTGACCGGAGAAAGTCATTCCAGTCAAAGGAAGAAACAAGGCCATCAAACTTAGAGGAGTCAAAGAGGGATATTTTTGTACCCGCTATGCTATTCAGGAGTGAAGGACTATCACAGAACCAACGGCATCCAACAAAATAGTGATCAGCTAGCTTCTGTGTAATAACTGCTGATAGGACTTTTTGTGAAGAAGTTATTAAATTAATGTGGTCTATGCACGAAACAACCAACCTGCCCAAGAGAGTCTCTTCTCGAGTGGGAGCTGTTATCAAGTTGGAAATCCCATTAGCAGAAAGAGTGTTGAGGTAGGTGCATACTGGAGACTTTGACGGGATTAAGGTATCGATGTTAAAATCTCCTAAAGTGCATAAATGATCGTAATTTGCAAACTGCCGAAGTGCAGCATCAAACTCGTCCAAAAAACATCGGACGTTTTCCGGAGGCGGTCTATATATTGCTAAAATACAGACAGAGTTAATCGCATTCGTGATATTGAGCGCAATACATTCAGCATTACTGAAGGTTACTGCAAGGTTAGTGACGGACCAGGTGTCGCGAACAAAAACTGCTATCCCTCCACCCCTACGAGATGTACGAGTGGTGAATATGCTAGCGTATCCTGGCAGAAAAAATTGAGTTGTCGCTTCTGCTACAATATTAATTTCAGAAAGAACAAAAGCATCAACTAAGGGGCAAATTTCCTTGCAAATTATTTTGAATTCATTCCAGTGCTTATTGAGGCTCCTAATATTCACATGTATAACTGTACAAAACGTCTCTTGTGGATCTTCAAAAAAACTACAGAGACCGTTAAAATCTGACACTTCAGCAAAATTCATCGTGAGTCTATACAATCTTGTCGATGTCGGCTAGCCGGCTGATACGGACCAGCTCAGAATTCTCGTTTTTTCTGGCAAATATTTTGGCCCTTTTCACACATACGAATTTATAGCCTTGTGCCTTGCCTTTCTGCCTCGCTTGCCAGAACAGTTATTTGTTTGTTCGAGTGAGGTTGTCATTGAAGTAGAGCTTGGGTAGGCAACCCTTCTGACTTAGCAAGCGAAGTTTTCCGCGCTTAGCCATCCAGGTTTCCTTCATTTTAATCGAAGAAAACCGAACTAGGACTGGCGGAATTCCGTCACGCTTGGCTGGCAAGCGATGAATTTCTTGGATGTCAGAAGGGTGAAACGAGTTATCGATTGACAGCTTACTCGCAAGCTCAGCTATGTAGGTAATCAGGTTTTCATCAGAAGAGTATGGCAAACCGTGCAGCTCTAAGTTAGGAAGACGAGAGTACTGCTCACTGTCATTTTGTTCAGCTTGAATCCGTGAGATCTCTGTAGCTTGAGACCGAACTGTGGCTTGGAGGCCCGAGATTTCATTTTGAAGAGTTTTACCGCTAATTCATTAGATGTTGCCAATTTCAGGAGAGAGTCATATTGTGCAGAGAAGAAGTCCACCGACGCTTGGAGGTCTTTAACTGTTGACTTGAGTTCCTCAACAGTAGGCTTCAGCAGGAGAAGCTCATCAAGCTTGGCGGGAAGCGTTTGCAGCGAGTCGACGCTGACTTTCAGGGAAAGTAAGGCTTCTAGCTTCACATTCACTGATGCCAGCTGAGCCATCAAAAAGCCCGTTTCCGCGGATGAACTGCATGTTGGTGTACTGGGATCCCCTTGGCTATCCTTGCTGCGACATGATCTGCAGACCCACTTGTCTCTCTTTGCCGTGCCCATGGTGGTAAACGTCGAATCGCAAACACCGGCGCAGAGCTTTCCAAGATGGTAAGCGCTCCTGCAGTTCGCACAGACCAGGTGCTTTCCATCGGCCTGAATCACTTGGGCGCATTTAGCGCACTCAACCGTTGGGGCCATGGCGATCGCGGCTTCAGTCAGAGCGAAGAAAATTCACTCAGGTGAAGGTGTGGAAGATCAAGATCAGATCAAGTAAAGATCTTAGATCAAGTAAAACCGATTTTTATAGTGATTTTGGTCCTTGCTTAATGGGAAAGTCTTCCAGGCACTGGTCTCACCCACTTATGCATCCTAAATGCGACGCAGGAACATCGCGGCTCATGGCTTTGTCACGCATGCGCCACAAGTTGTTTATCTTCGGATACATAAAGAAAGTACCTTCGGTCGACTTTAGAAACTTAATTCTGTACCTCATTTCCACAGACCTGAACTTTTTTGTGAGCTGTGTGTAACCTTCAAGATCAAGGGAGATCGTAGCAAAGTGAACTTGACCGATTTGCGAGCACGTTGCACATTCGAGATCGAGAAACGCTTTGGTGAGCGCTTGGCGTAATTGCAAGGAGTGTGCACATTAAAGGGGTACAAAAACCAAATTCTGGAGCCCATCTCTTTGCTTATTAAACATGAAGCGGGTTAAACTAGTACTTCACCAACATCAATATTTAGTAGGATAACGCCAGAAAACGTATCTTGAACTCAATAGAACCACAACAACAAAAAATAAAGACGTTTACAGTCCTCTCTAATCACGAATTAGAGCGCAGCTCTTGAGGAGGTGGGGATGGTACGTAGGGGAGGATATGCCCCTCCTCCCCCTCTTCCCCTCCTCTCCTGCTCCACTCCCATTAAGCGGAAAATATTCGCTAAATTTCCGGCTAAATTTTGCGAAAATTTTTCTCGCTAAATTTAGCTGGAAAATGTTCCCGCTAAACTTAGCGGTAACTTGAGGGACAATGTGGCGGGACATTTATCGAAAATTTTTCCGCTAAATTTAGCGGGAAACTGAATTGGAGTTGAGGTCACGTGACGTCAATAGCCCCGCTAAATTTAGCAGGAAAACTGAATTGGAGTTGAGGTCACGTGACGTCAATAGCCCCGCTAAAGTTAGCGGAAACATTTCTTCGCTACACTTAGCGGCCGGAGAATGTTCTCCGCTAAATTTAGCGGGAAATTTTCCCTGCTAGCTTTAGCGGGGAAACGCCCCATAATGCAAAGCGCGGTTACGCCGACGCCGACGACGACGCCACTCAACCCGGAATAGGGCGCCTGAGAGCTGCGCTCCAGAACCACCTCGTGGATGTCTGTGACGCTTTGATGGAATGTCGTGACGACAACATGTTAGCAAGAGCAGAGCCACAACGAGAAGTGCGCTCAATCATAGAGACTACTTAGGCCTGGACATAGTACCGAGGCGCTTTGGTGAAGAAAGAAGAGCAGGGTAGGCCACCATTAGTTTTAGTATCGGGTAGTCTTTCCTGCAATGTTTGTTCGGGGTGTTCTGGGGATTGTGCATGTGCGATGTAATGTCGACGCCTCACAATATCTATTTAAACGGGCCCGAATGCCCACTTCTCCTGATGACGGGATAACCGCCTTGGTCGACTGCAACAAAGTCGATAACTAAGAAGTCAACACAACTATCATCGCTGCTAAAAGGAGACGGCCCGTGCGGCTCTGCAAAGCGGGGCACATGTAAACAAATCGCTGCGGCTTTTTCGTGGCTTCGGGGACGCGGGGAGAGCCGACGTCCAGGAAGATATGTTTGAACTAAAAGAGTGTCAGCGAGAGCCATGTAAATACCTGTTCGCACTGGTAGCGGAACCGCATTGGCACCGCGTTGGTAACCGCTTCAAAAATGATCTTTTACAATCGATTTTATGAACCGCTGGGCCACGAGACAATCGCAACTTGATGCTGACGTGACGCTCGGCAGAGAAAGATTGGACCGGCATAGAGTAGCTCCCAACAACTGCTCTAACCCGACATACGTTGGCGTACAGTGATGTCGGAATAAAGTGGACATACTACAAATAGTGTACGTACCCATGTTCGCAAAGGAAATCCATATAGCACTTATTCGAGCTCTATAACACAAAAAACAAGACAGAATCGAGGAGAGTGTCCCTTTTTGACGAGAGCGTTCGCCACCGCTGTATCTGAAAACAAGCTAGGGACGACGAGGGGAAAGACCCCAAAATTTGGTCAGGGTTCAAACTATTCATACGGAAAGGGTCCACAAAAGTCGCCTAGGCATATTCCTTTCATCAGGCCACCGAGCCGCCAACAAAGGTTGTAGCAATGTGCACTTGACGCATTTGCGAGCAGTTTGCACACTCGAGATCACAAAGGTTGTAGCAATGCTCACTATCACGTTTGTGGGCGGTTTGAACATCCAATATCAGAAAATTTCTAGCAATGCGCACTTGACACGCTTGGGAGCCCTGCAGTTTGCACATTCAAGATAACGAAGATTGTAGCAATGTGCCTGTGACATGATTAGCGAACGATAAGCTTTTTTTCTGTGTGATTTCTATTGTTTGTTGTTCTAGTGGCATGAAACATCAAGACGGACGCGCACAGGTTAAGCACTTCGAGGCTTGATCATACGGAACTCACGTAGGCGACCCGATCGCGTCCACGAATTCTCGCGCTCTGTCCGTTTGCGCAACCCGTCCGCGTCACGTTTCTCGGCGGCACAACGGGCGAACCACTTACTCGAGTTTATTAGGCAGGTTACGGGGAAAAAAAAACGCCGTCATATCGGGCGCGATTTTCTGCCATAGGCACGTCCTGCAGAGAGACCCACCGTATGTGTGCTCTCCACGATCAATCTAGGGCCGCATTCGAAGACCCGGAGGTAATGGCCACGGGCTGCACGATCTGCGAAGCCGCAGCTTGAGCGAGGCCAACACAAGGGACCCGAACGCGCCGCGACCACTGACGATGATGGAAGACGGCGGCCTCAAAACACCTCGCAATCTAATTACGCTCCATTTCGAATGCATAGCGTACGCTGGAAATTACGGCACAATCGTGATGCCCAGTTTTCCTACACGTTTTATTATCATAGTAGTAGAATTATTACGATAATACTGCCTCGAACCAAGCTTGGCGCGGCTCTGTTTTAGCCGCGACCATTATCTCCAGTTGCGACTTCGTGCATACAAAACTTTTGCTTGCTCTTGAAATCACGTCGAAAACATCACGGTTTTCTTTCTTTTTTCTTCCAACCCCTACTTTTCTCTCACACTCTCTCTCTCTCTCTCTTTCCCTCTCTTTCTCTTTCTTTCCTTTGTTTCTGAACTTCGTTCCGCACTTTACTATCATTTGAGGTTAAGCTCAGCCCTTAATAAGGACACAATAAACAAGTAAGAACACGCATTTATGTCTTCAAATTTCGAACTATTAGCGTGCCATAGGCACCGCCAGATTACCGATTCGTCATTCTAACCCCGTAATCACGGCGAACAAAAAAGCCCCGTTTTTGTGTACTCTGCTCCAAGTTTTTTTCTCGAAAATCGGTCCCCTGCGCGCGGGGACCGTGGCAAAATATTTTCCCACCGATCAGTATCGCATCCTTCATTTTCAGCTGGCTCTCTACGAAGGGGTTATGACACCGCGTGCTTCCTTCAGGCGGCGTCAATGATTTTTGTTTGAACGTACGCAAGTGGTCAGTTATCCAAGGGCTCCGTAGCCATGCGCCCCGAGAACAAAGTAACCACAGTTCCAAACCCTCTCTTGCATAATGGCGTACTCAAGAATGCATAGCAGGGGCCCTAAACTCGCCAAACACAAAGTTGGAGCCGAAAGTTCGCGGAGCGGCGAAAAAAGCGCCAAGTCATCGTCGTGATATAGGCCAATCGGTGCGCTCCGTCAACTTCGGCCCCAACTTTGTGCTTGACGAGTTTAGAGGCCCAGATCGCGTTACAGCATAATACGTGGTGAACATTTATACAGCAAGAATTCGGTCTTCCTTGGAAATTTGCGGACGGTGGTTCAACCTTCAACGCTGAAAAAAGAAACAGAGAGGAAAGGGGGGGGGGGGGAGCAATTTGGTTCAAGGGCAACTCTGCTGAATTCCGGAAATTTCAGGATAATTAGTCATTTCCCATTAAAAACACTAATAAAAGGGACTACGTCATTTGCTTCGGGAAAATAATGGAATATAAATATTGTTAAATATTACTTTAAACATGAGCAGAAACCGAAAGTTCGGTTCCGTCTAGCAACGCTGGCCTCGGCCTGCCAACAACATGGCCATCACGTGGTACCAGATGTCACATGATCCTCTACGTAACCACAGACGAAATTGGGGCGGGCCTGTGCCAGGCGCAAGTGTCGTCTGCACCGCACTCTTCACCACATTTTGGTGTCCACGACATTCGACGATGTCTGCAAAACTGCCGCATCAGTTTGCGCACGGAGTGTGAACGAAACTACGAGAGACATTAATCAGAAACGGTAAGACGACGACGGCGGTTGAGACGCGGGAAACGGCGGTAATGGCAGGAGTCGACGGCCGAACGGCTCCCAAGAAGCGCGCTGCGCAGGCGCGTTACGCCAATCACGTGGACACCGCTGGGTGCCGAGCGGAAACATTGCTGACGTCACCCATTACGCTCGCCCGAAGAGGTAAAAATAAACAAAAAGGGGCAATGGTGATCCCGTTTAGCTCAATGTTGGCTACGCCAACGCCGTAGCCTTGACCGCGCTGTTGGTTGCGCCTGAATTCACACGCCAGAGTCAGCCGATTTCGGAAACTTGGCGCGTTCCAAAGTTTGCCGGTCCGTTTAAGAAACATTGGGACAGAGCTAGGTCGTAATATTTGACGTGCGGTCTTCCTATTTGATACTCAAAAGGACTGCATTGTATTTAAAAAAAATAACAAACAAAAAAAAGCAATGAACAGGAGTTGCTCCTTAATCTAGTGTGGTTTTTAGCCCGTGCTTCAGGTATAGTGGTTACACAACATGTCGTGTAACCACGATACCGTTGTACCGACCTGCAGGTTGGTACAACGATCGTTCGTGGAGAAAACCACCAGAAGAGACTGTCAAAGTTACCACCCATTATGTGCCGCTAAGTTTCGATCATCGTGATCCGTATGGTTGTTTTCAGGGTTTCTAACAATCTTCCCCTGTTTTTTGAAGATGCTATTTGGTCGCTTAAATGTTACAAATATAATTTCACCGTGGAATTAATTTTTAAAAAAATCTCGTGGAACTCCCCGTGACCGGCTATGTTTATGGCCGGTCGTGCGACAAGCTGCGCACACGAGAGTGGGCGGCGGGGAATCATGTGTCGTAGCACGGCGCGAGCACCCACGATTTTGTGACAAATGCGAGACATTCGAGCGAACGAGCGATGCTTTACGGAGCCCGTAACAATATGACCGGGCGATATACGTATACATCCAATGATCCAATCAATCCGTTAATTTGAAATAGCTGGTCCTACATTATGGCCCAAATTCTCGCATGATCGAAAAACAAATTGAATTCAATTCAATTCAATTCAGTTAACAAAGATTCTAACGACATCAGAATGTAAGAGCAGCCACTGTCGTTTCCAGGCAAAGCGCCGTCCTACGGATTCGCGTTTCCTTAGTGCGAAGAAGGTTTCGGGTGCGCGTCAAGTTTTCCATGCAGTCCCTAGCTGGGGCGTGCCAGGTGCCCTCCGATGGTTTGGCACGTAGTAAACTACCAAAATATTTTTTCGTGTCCTTATGATCAAGTAAACAGAGCCATTAAAGGCCCGTTTGAGCAATTTAGCGGTTTGCTGCGCTTCACAACCTTGCGGAAGCTTTAGAATGGCTCAGACATTTCCGTTTGAGTACAGCTGACTATGTTTCGACTGCTTGTGACTACTTATCACGAGATCGTTGTTATGGCACTCAGGGTTCGCTCAACGCATCGTGGTGGCACTCAAGGAATCGTAACGCGGGTGTTCGCACCTAAAGTCCCTAGATCTGGGAAAGTAATGCCATTACCTTCCCACCTGCTAGCCGGACACAAACAAACACTAACATACCGACGACAAAAACTCTCAAGGTCATTGGCTCATCGCTATCGGTTGCCATGGTGGTCGCCATTTGGGACCCTTTCAAAGTTTCGAAGCTTCGGGAGGGTCGTTAGAACCAGTCGCACCAAAATCGCTTTGGAGCATCATCGTACAGAAAGCGTTCTCGGCCAATATGAGCGTCTTTGGCTCTGTGTATGCAATAAACTTATCACTCATGCCTATTTCCCCAGATCTCTTATAGTTAGGTTGCCCTTCTTGCGTGTTTCAGGACAGTAAAATTATCTTTCAATGCCTACAAAACCTGACATTGCGTGTGATGGCGCTACGAAGATGTACTGCATCACACGCGGCGTCGGCGCTTGGGGGGCATTGAAAAATAATTTTACTGTCTTGAAACACCCAAGAAGGGCAACCTAATTGTAAGTGTAAGTGTCCGGCTAGCCGGTGGGAAGGCAATGGCGCTACTTTCCTGGATCCAGTGACTTTATTCGCACCCAAACGCAACTGACTGCATGATCAATATTTTAAAAGTCGCTCACACAATAGCGTGTGACCAGTGTTGGGTAAAGTACATTTGAAAGGTACTTTAAGTAAAGTACAAAGTAAATGAGATGTGATGTACTTCGAGTAGACTAGTAAGTACACTGGGTGCAATGTACTTGAAGGAAAGTACTATAAATACAATGTACAGAGCGCGACACTGTTAGCGCGAACAAGCGATCGCCGGTTTTTCGAGTTTTTCTCTTTGAAACCAAGGGATGTCTTCCAAGTTATTATTGCTGCGGAAAGAGCTCATTTAGTTTTATAATGTAAGCGATAATATTTCGTGCTCGCTAATACTATTTAGAAGTAAAATGCGAAAATGCGCCGATGTCGTGTTCGCGCTAACAGTGTCGCGATGTGTACTTTCAAAGTAAAGTACAAGTATTTTAACACAATCTTTCATGGCACCCTTTCATTCCCCTGTACAGTGATTCTTTAACTGGTATGCAGTGCCCAAGGATAATCAGGGGTGCATGACCAATTTTTAAAAACAGCGGTGAATAATTGATAAAGTTGAGCAGCCACAGAGTAGTTATTTTCAGGAATGAGGCCGAATTCAGAAGTTCCTCTTCTGAATTTTGCGCCACTTGCACTGGATTGTAGCACCCAAGGGGATGTACTAGGAGAGAGCGTGACGTCAGCCCCGTAGTTTCTGCAAGCAATCCTCTCATAGAGTGTCCTTGCAAGCGAGCTGGTTATAATTAATCATAATGTGACACCTGAGTTTGGGGTGCGAAAAAACAGAGGAGCTTTCAATTCGAAGGAAAAGACAAAAGAGAATGTCTCAAAACATTGTGACATTCACCATCTGACGTCTCTTTCTTCGACTTGAAAGTTTAATTTTTCCGCACCACAGTCTCAGGTGCTACATTATGATTAATTTTCTTCCCCTAACATTTTAAACCTCCTCGCTTGCACTGACCGACCGAGAAGTAGCGAGTTAAAAAAGCTACGGGAAGGCCACCTCGAACAAACGGAACGATGCATCGTCTGCTCACGTTTCTAGTGAGAGTAGAATATCCCTCCCAGTATTCCTTCGGAGTTGACAAAGCATCATTTTATGATACAAATTTAACAAAACCGAATTTGGAGAATATACTTTGAAGTCCGGAATTGTATTTTCCTCGGAAAGTACCAGAAAAAAATACTTTAAGTAAAGTACGAGTACATACTCAGAGAATGGGCTTCAAGTAAAGTACAAGTCTCCTAAACCTACTTGAAGTAGTACTTTAAGTACAATGTACTTAAAGTACTTCCCAACACTGCGTGTGACTATAAGTTAAACTACCTGTAGGGGCTTAAACACCCGTTCACACAGTAGCGTTTGACCATAATTTTGACTGTTTTGCGGTGATTAAAAGCCCGTTCAAAAAGTGCCGTTTTACCATACGTTTGAATACTCGTCAGGGGCTTAGAGGTCAGTTCACACAATTGCATTTGACCATATATCTGCAGGCTACATTGCGTGGGCTTAAAGGCCGGTTCACGCAATAGAGTTTGACCACAGGTTTGAGTACTTTGCGGTGAATTAAGGGCCCGTTCACACAGTAGCGATTAACTATATATTTGACTGCTCTGCGGAGGATTAAAGGCCCGTTCACACAGTAGCGTTTGACCATGCGTTTGACTGCTTTGAGGTGGATTAAAGACCCGTTTACACAGTAGCATTTGACTATACGTTTAACTACTTTGCGGGGCTTTAAGGCCCTTTCGCCCAGAAGCGTTTGACAATACGTTTAACTACTTTGGGGGGGGGGGAGCTTCAAGACCCACTCTCACAGAAACATTCGACTTCATCTGTCTATTTTGCGTTGATCACAAGGCTCGTGCACACAATAACATTCGATTGCATAGGGCAACTACAAAAAAAATACCAGTCCAACAACATTTTAACGAAAACGCTCGTCACACGCACCTACCCAATGTTAATAAACAGGCGCGTTTGCCCGCAGGAAATGTAGGGGTGTGGACAATGCACGCCATACTTAGGAGCTGATCTCTCAATGCGTTCACGTTCCAATACCAGTAGCATCGTCTTGACGTAAACGTGAAAATATACACCGCCGGAATTCGTCGTCACCGATCGCAAAAACGCAATGAAGTAGCGTAGCTTCTGTCCGCCGAGACCAGGGCAATGACTAAAGCCGCTGTCACATTTCTAATACATCATACAAAGTCAGTCTGCAGACATTGCGATTTGTGGCATAGACTCTTATATATTGACAAAGCCTGGCAGATCGCCACGAGAAGCGGCCGCCGAAATAGAAAAGATGGAGCGGCAGACAACGGATGCAAGGAGAGCCACGTGCCTGGCTCTCCGCTGCGGCAGACGCCAAAACACACTTCTACCGAGCGAACAAGTGTGTTTCGGGTCCTCGCTGCTGCAAAAGCTGTGCGCTGACGTCCAGGTTCCCCGAGAAATGGCTCTTTGATGCTCTGTGCTACCAGACCGCCGCTCTCCAAATACGCGACCGGGCACTTCTCCGTCGTCGAACTGCCAGGCTTTGTGAGTATAGAGGAGGCTATGTTTGTGGTAACCAGAAAAACAAAACCACGAAAAAAATACGCTAAAAGCTTACACAAGAACGTACAAACAACACATCTTTCATGTGAAAAAAAAGGAAGACGCGTGATCTTTTTTGTGTCCGTGCCTTCAGCGTTGTCTAATTGCAACCACGTGCTTCTACCTTAAATTTTGACAAAAAGGTTTTAGCAAATTCTTTTTTTTTAGATTAAGACTTGATGAGCACGAAATTGAGTTATAAAGCGGGTAAACACTCGCCGTCATTAAGATCGCGCCAACCGTTTAAAGAAAATCGCATTTAAGAAAGCGGGTAGACATAATGCTTAACTGTTCCCAGCAACGAGTAATCGTCTATCTTTCGCTCACAACTAAACCTTGACCAAAACACGCACGTTAAACGCGCGTATAAAAAACAAAAAAAAACAGGATATTTGCGTACTAATTATTAGCACTGCTAGGAGCAGCCGCTTCGTGGCGCTCTGTCATTACGAAAAAAACAAAAAAAACAAGGAGGGACGTTTATTTTTAAACGGAGAGCATTCAACGAAACTGCTTTCTAATACTCAGTTCTAGTTGGTAAGATTTCTTCTTTATTTTATTTTCCTTCTTTCAAAATTAGCAACAGTATTTCTTGAAAGTTCAAGACGATGCACAACAAAAAAAAATCTCTCTAAAAAACAATGTCTCCGTAAAAAAAATAGAAAAAAAATTCACTGGGGGGTGTTTACAATATAATTACCGCGGAGGAATATTTTTGCGTGCGTTCCTACGCTTGCTTTGTCGTTGCCCTACGCAACTCCTTGCGTTCCCTAATATCTTCCTAATTGCCAAAAAAAAAGTTCAGCTCTTTACACGGGAATAACTTTTAGAATCTCAACAATCATAACCCACTAAAAAAATAAGTTAAACACTACAAGGAAGGAGGCTAAGCAGAAATAGTCTGAAAAACGAAGCCCCGAAAAAAATGTCCCCCTCCCTCTCGAACAGGCGGTGGCCGATAGTACAAAAATGTCCAACGTCATTACTGCTGCATGCTCGAGGCACGCTTTTCGCTCGCCGAGGGAAAGCTTACAAACGATCGGACGATTACTTTTAACGCGTAATACACGCGACCGGGACGCCATCTTATAGCGATTACTCTAACGAACGCCAGGAGCAATCAAGAGAAAAATGGCGGCGACGACGACGACTATGGCAACAACTCCCCGCTAATTGTCACCGCGTTTTGTTAATTGCGGTCATCAGCCTAATGCACAATTAATGTCGCTCTCGCAGCCCCGGGAGGGGGACATGACAGCTTTTGCGTTTGCAGCACTTCTAGGCAGACGACTACGAAGATCATGTTTTGTGTGTACGTGTTTTTTTTTTCCTTTGCTTTGTTTTTTATTTTGTTTGTGCGATTTTTTTTAGATTTGGACTCTTCTGAGCTGCCAGTTCAAGGGCTGGCTGTTGCTTCGAAATAAATTTAGAAACATCGCACTTTGCTGAGCCCACTCACAATTCCTCTCCTCGTTCGAGCTATTCTCTCAGGATTCTGCGTAACACCACATTCTTTCGGTGTCATGAAATTCCTCGTGTCAAAACGCAGGCTCGAGCTGCGAAATCACCCGGGTATCGCAGCAGCACTTGAGATGACCCGAGTGTTTCTAAGGATAGCTTCGATTCTTTCGAAACAAGGGACCTTTCCATCCGAAAATTCGAGTTTGTTCATTTGACTTCGAGAATCAAGGAACTATTTTGTTTTTCTGAGAATTCAACCTAATATATTTTATAAAGCATAATGTTTGATTCTTGACATTCACAAAAATGTATCTCAATATCACACGAATCCAGCACCTTACTCGTCTACGTGCGTGCTATGCATATGACCGCTACCGATGCGTAGGTGTGCTTCCGCGGATTGGAGGCGCTGTTTAATACGCGTAGAGTGACGTCACAGTTGAAGATACTCTTAGGGGTACTCGGACACTATTCTCGGTTGGTGTAAATGGCTTAGTAATGACAACTTCTCCGATATCGACAGCACCTGACAGTCAAAGCACAAAGCTGTTATTGGCAACTTCGCCCGTCTGTTCATTACGCACGCCATACTAACTCAAATATAAAGCCACACAAAAGAACGAAGAATGCGAGCGCTGGAAATAATAAAAAAGCGTGTCCATCCACATACTGGAAAACCTGCCAAATCTGCGACCTAATATAGCTGCAACGTCTTTTTCTTTTTTTTTGCTTCTTTATATGTTGAGATTTGTTAAAACGAAGTCAACGGGAATCGGAAATCACTTCGCTATATCCGCTATTTCGTTATAACCGACTTCGGTTATAAAGAAGCGCAAAAGGAATGGTAAATCGTGATCGCTTCGCTGTAGTCGCTATTTCTTTATAGCCGACTTCGGTTAAAGAAGTGCAAACGGGAAGAAATCGTGATCGCTTCGCTGTAGCCGCTATTTCATTATAACCGGCTTCGTTATAACCGGTCTCGACAGTAATAAGAAATATTGAACGAGCCGTTTCTCCCCTGGTTACCAGACTCTCCGACCATGGTCTTTATAGAAACGCGTGGATCATCACGCTCACACCCCTTGCTTCGCGATTTGTCCTTCGTCTTTCTTCGTGGCTCATGCCTCGATCCTATTGGCTGCAGAGAGATACTATAAGAAGCCCGGCCACTCGTTACGCCTTGCATTTCTCAAGGTAACAGCGACTATACGGCTTGCAAGTTCGTCCGCTCTTTGCGGACCTCGTGCGTTTGTTTACTCCTCATACAGCCAGTGACGGCGCGCTTGGCTGACTCGTCAACGTGTGTTCCCTATCGCATTCTCTATGTTGAACCTTTCGTTAGCACGCTCCTCCTTGCGTTCTGATATGCTCCAAATACGCATATTTGAACATCCGCTCGCCGTATAGCCTGGGCATGTCCAAAGTACATTCCGATGTTCACAGTATATACTTGCAAACGAAGAGAGGCTATGAAGTCAAGTGTCCAACCAACGAAGCGGGAATAAAAGATCTCGGTCGGGTAAAATATCCCGTTTCCGAAATCTGCGCGCCGCATCAGAGCGCCCCCGTGTGTTCGCATTCCCACGGTGACACCAAGATCAGATCAATTACCTGACGACGAGACCTTTCGGTGTATGTGTGTGTAAGCTCGTATTGGCCACCGACTGCCATGCCATGTTGTTGTCACTAGTGGGCGAGCAATCTGCTGATTTTCGATTCCAGACAACGCCGGTAGTAAACGCGTAAGCCGTTTGGTGCAGAGCAACGGATGAGTCGAGCATACTGACCGCCAATACTGACATTGTTCTTCAGATTGCTTCGGAGAAAGTGATGACAACGTCTGCGCATGACCACCTATTTTCGTTGGAAACTAGGAGTAGCTGACACTTACAAATAGTGAATGACAAATACGTGCCGGTTGGGCGGTTTTCTGTCATGGTACCCTTCGCAACAAAAAACTGGAAAGCAAAATATTATTATGCATATATATACTTTTTTATTTAAGAAATTAATGCGCGGGAACTGAATATGTTTCGTGTTCTGTCTTACAACACTCAAAGGTTGATCCTGTAAGCCGAAGTTAAAAAAACATTCAGCCTTTCCAATCTGGTGAAGAAGGAAGACCAGTGAAGCCATGTACAATGGTGGGAAGGAAGTAATGGCCGGCCGCAAGTCGGCAAGCCAGAGAGGAAAGGCTTGGAAGGTTGCCGCCATCTATGAGCGACGGCGGCAACCAGACAACCAGCACGCCGGTTGTCTGGTTGCCGCCGTCGCTTATAAATGGCGGTAGCTGTCCAGAGTTCTGTGTCGTCATTTGTTTGCTGACGGACACGATCCTGGAAACTAGCCTTTGACAGCTCCGCTGTTAAAATCATTCACGGTACCTTGTAGTCTATATAGTCCATACAAAAAGACAAAGTGCGGATCTAGCATGCATAAAAAAGTGTTTACGCAAGAGGAATTATTGCCGGAGAAGCATCGGACGGACATCCAGAACCGTTCGCCCTAGGCTCAGGATAGCCCAACGGCCAAACCCGCCTCTTATTTCTGAAAAGATAGAAAAGAAAGACGCTGACTTAGCTCTCCCCGGAAAATTAATCATCCGTGAAATCACACGAACAGCTTCCTAAGGTATTGCTGGTGAACCATCTCTGATTTCTTGTTTCTTAGGCTTACTTCGCCCGCGGCGGAAAGCGACATTCCACGAAAGAAATGAAAAAGGACTGGAAGAAAACCGGCCATCGTCCTGCCACCAAACAAAATATTTGTCCGAATGATGTTGCAAATCAGGAAAAAGAAAGAAAGAAAAACGTTACCAGGATAAAAAGAACAGTGAGCCTAGTAATAGCCGTACCAGTCTCAAAAGAAGGGAGGACGGAGGCCTATTATATCCGTCTCAAGATCGCGGTAATTGTTCGAAAATATCTCTGCGCCAGAAGTGGACACTCTAGCGTAATTTCCACCCCGAAGACCCGTACCTCGACTTACGCTAAAAGACAAAAAAAATATATTACGTAAGTAAAAATACTAAAACGGGAAAACAAAAAAAAAAAAATAAAGGAAGGCTTCAGTTTCTACAACTGCGTGCCTCCTCCATTTGTAACACGGCGCACCACCGCACCAAACGGAGAACGGCTGCGGCCCAACCCATGGACACGTACAAACACACCGACAGTCACACAGGGAGAGAAAACGAGCTACGGAGCGGCGAGATAAACTGGCCGGAGAAAATTACGAGAACGGCGAAATCGGCGCGCCGCTCCGAGCGCTTGGGCAGAAATAAAGAAACGTACCGTTCCCCTTTCCCCCTCGCTTGCTCTCTTTCCCCGGCGCGATATAAATGAGCTCGAGGTGAAGGTCAGCGTCCATTACAGTGTCTGTGCCCTGCCTGCATCCCGAGCAAGGCGCACGTGTATGCTACAAGCAAGCGACGCCAACAGTTCGGAATACAGCGTACTTATACCATGCGACGATTCCTTTTGATACCGGCGCACATACAGATCTCTCGTACGGGTATAATTCTGCAGCGCGTGGGACATGATTGCTATTAAAAATATAAAAAAAGGAAAGAAAAGACGGGACGCAGACGCAGTCGGAGATGGAAATAATTGTTAGAAGGCGAAGTTTCGAGTTTATATGAGGTCTGTATCCGCCGCCTACCGTATCTCGTTTTATGCTCTCGCCTGCTGTTCATGCCTGTGCACTCGTTCCCCTTGTAATCGTTTTTTTTGTGTTTGGTTTTTTTTTTTTTTTGGTACGACCTTCTCGATTTTTCTTGGTGATTATGATGCTGACTATGCGGCTTATTCTTTGTAGCGAGTGACTCGAAAACACATTTTGTGCCTTAGCCATAAATAAAGGTAAAAAATAATAACATAAAACAACTATTTGTCGTCAACCGTGCTGAGCAACTTCAGCTACGCGCTGAGCACGCAAACCTCTATCCCCTATCGTAGTGTTTTCTGTAGCCAATGTCAGCGGCGTAGACTTTCCAATTTTCCAAAGGGGTGTGACGCTTTACTACGCATTATGTTTTCGCCAGAACCGGAGATTGAAGCTAACCCAAGACGCTGGGATTCCATCGAATAGCGTTGTCACTCACCAGGCAACGTGGGCGTTATTTTGTTCACATCCTACTACTAGAAGCTCGTTACATGGCACGTAAACAGCGTCTCGGAAATCAATAATAATAATAATAATATATAATGGTTTATTTTCCAGTGCCCACAACCAAGTTGGCGGTCAATTGTGTGGTGCACGAACATGGGTGATTCTGTAGTGTTTACATTGTAGCAGACAAAATCGACAACATTATCAAAGACAAACTAACAACAAACACATAGCAAAAAAAAAAAAAAGTTAAGGCACCGGATTTGGAGGGCTTCAGCCACACCTGAGCATACTTCAGCCAGCACTGAGCACGCAAACCTCTACCCCCCATCTCAGTAGTCTACGCCTATGGCCAACGTTACTAGATTACCTTAATTCCGAAACTCTCGCGGAATGGGGTACCATAGAATGTGTTCCATAGAGTAGCCATAGAGTGCGGCGGACACCGCGCATCTAGACGCTGTGCTTCGAAACGTACACCCGCCGGCAAAGAAGGTGAACACCTTACCTGGTTTCTTGCCTGTTTTACGGCTCCCTAAAGCTATATGAACTCTCAACGTCTCAAATGGTACGTGGCCAAGGGTCTAAACTTTGCGTTCTAGCCCTCTTCTGGAACAGAGCTTGTTCCAAAACTTGCAGGAGCGTCAAAAACAAGAAGACGGCTGTTCACCTTCATATCGCTCACGGGCGTATGCTTATTCCATGGCGTAGAATATACTGCAGCTACCATGGCAGCGGTCCGGCGCGTCGAACGACGGGAGGCGTGACGTGGTGAGTTGGGGAGATAGGGGGGAGGGGGAGGTTACGTGCTCGTGCAAGCAGCGTCTATGAGCAGTTCCGTAACTGAGCTAATCTAATAACATTAGCCGTAGCCACCTTGGTCGTATTAGGGTTCCGACTGGCTCCGTCTGCTTCAACCGTGTCGGCATTGTGGGCACCTGGAGTCAAAGTGAACCCCAGAGCGTCCGCAAGCGTCCGCTAGACGCGGCGAGTGCGTCCGCGCCCTCTATTCGCCGGTCAGGCAACTACTGAGATGGAAAGCACTATATGCCAAGAGGAACCATCTAAAAGACTTGAAGGAAGGTCTCTGGCAGGATTTGAACCCCCCACTTTGCTACTGTGAGCCAAGTACTTTACCGATTAAACTAGCGGGAGAGCTTTTTTCTTTATTATTGCACGATTTACGCAAGAAGGGGAATACCAAACGATGCGTTGTCACTTATTTTTCAAAACCCTCTTGAGCACTTTTCAGGTGGCTTTCTCTCAAAATCGGCAATTGCAAGTGCAATTCTATATACTCATGAGTTTCATACGCTTTCAATTAGCGCGACAAGTTAAAAAACAATAAAAAAATCGGCAGAACCCATCCTTTGGGAATGATTATCTACGTTAATGCGAATAGCATCAAACGGTGCGGAGTTATGCGCGTTCGTCAGGTGGCCGGCACACTCTAGATACGCCAGCCCACTCTTGAGGCGATTCTAAATTTGTTGACACTTTCACAGCCCTGCGCACGATCTCCGCAGCCCAGCACGTGCGTTTGTGTCACTTAGGAAGGCGAGCAAAGCACGCGCCATACGCACAAACACTCAAAATGGTACCGACCAGACTTTCTGGCGTCTCAGCTAGTCTCAACCAACGGTACTCTAAACGGTTGTTTATATCTTTACCATAGGACGCGCTTTACAGCGCTGTCACAGCTACCGGTGCGCGCGCGTTCCATGCACGAGGGCTCATTCCGCTCTCGTGAGGCTGAGCACAGCCGCTACATCACCCTCTCCCGAGCGCGGGAGAGGGTGAGCTAGCGGCCGTGCTCAGCCTCACGAAGGCGGAATGAGCCTCGTGCATGGACGCGCGCACCGGTAGCTGTGACAGCTGTAAGCGCGTCCTATGGTAAAGATATAAACAACCGTTTAAGTGCGTTGAATGACTGCCTTCATAGCTCTGTGGTTAGCGCGTCTGCCTGCTGATCAAAGGGTCAACGGTTCGAATCCCAGCCGGCGCCGGTCTTTTTATTTATTTATCGACCCGCGGCGTAAGAGGTTAGATAGCCAGATAGATAGATACATAGATAGACGAAAAGTGCGTGAAGTATCAAAGAATGCTATTCGCATTAAAAACAGATATACAGTTGCTTGGCGCCAGCAGGCTCTACATTCCTCACATCCATCCGAGATTTTCAGATACTGAACGTCCTGAAAAGGAACATGTCGTAGGGCTCAGTTTTCGTTTTGAATATCTAGAAAGTGAATCTAGTGAAGAGGATAAAGACCACTTTTTTTTATTCAAGGTTTGCTGTAGTACGTGTTAATAGAATTTGGCATCCCAACAAAAGATAAAGATATGGCCGAATGTGTCTGGTTGCTGGCATAACAAACAGTTGATCGTCCGTAAAACCGAAATCCCCTTCTTATTTAATCACGGTTTTACCGGAAGGGAAAAAAAAAAAGGACTTCGCCGGAGGTGGCAGCATTATTGCTTTACTCGTGACAAAGCGTCCTGGTCCTGACACGCGGAGGATAAAGTGCGGTATAACGGAGCGGGAAACAAGCTTTCAGAACTATCAGAGCCGGTGTTTGACCTCGCACGCGAAAGCAAACACCTTCGCGAGGGGCGCGGTCGCGCGCCTCGCGTCCTTGAAAGAGTGTGGGCGAATAAGGACGGTTCCTCGAGCTCCTGTCATGCTGCGCCATCTCACGGCGGTTGTGAAAATAAGCAGCGAATCTCCGACATACTTGCTCCGGGGCGAGGCGACGCAGTTCAGACGCCTCTCTTCTTTCACCGTGGTCATAGTTCCTACGAAGCAGACGGCCGCAGAACGTACGCTAGCTTATTGGGGCGCAAGAAACTGCGACAGCAGCAGTAAGAGGCTTCAACCAGGAGGCCCCGCAGACGAAAGCCGAAAAGTGTATAGGCCTATCACACATTCTGTGCTTACCAGTCTCTGTCAGAATGATAAGCTTGTACCTGTATTTCTTCGTTAATATTCAGTTAACCTGTGGTGGCAAATTTTAGTGAAATTGCAGAATTCACAAGAAATAAGCGAGTTATGAACGTGAAATTGGGTTAATAATATCCCTATGTGTATTGCCTTAAGCCGAGGTCAGCACTGCTTATACATCGTACAAAAGACAGTTTTCATACAGATTTGAACGCGAGTCATCAAGATATCCGTGCTTCGAATGCCGCATGGCGATTGAGTTCAAGGAGGAAGCTTGGCACGCGGCATTCGAAACACGGATACTGCAGTGACTCGTGTTTGCAGACTGTCTTTTGTATGATGCATGAGCAGTGTGACCCCGGCTTAACACAACGTATACGTACGCTACTTCTATTTAGAGCTACATGTACCACGACACACACTCGCACTATACTCTGTTTCACCCTATGATGTACCGTAGGAAAAGCTACAAGCGCGGGCTCTCTGCTGTATGGGCACATCTCGGAGGCACAAGCTCTCGTGCATTAAGGGCAGCTGCAAACGCTGTGAGCTCGCGCTTCTAGCCTTCGCTGCGGTACAACATAAGGTGAAACGAAGATATAGGAAGACAGGCAAACGTGCTCAGAGATACGCCCCACGCACAGGCGGACACGCACGTAGACACGCAGGCAGGCGCAGACGAAGGCTAACGTGCATGCACACACACGCACCCACAGACGTGCAGGTATATATTCAATGTTTATTCAACGCAACGCAGCAATGCTCCGTTTTAATTTCCTGGAACTGTGTAAAGCAGTTCGCTCCCACAGCGAGAAAAAAAATCATGATTAAGAAAACTTAAATAAATCAAATAATTTGATCCAAAATAAGACATAAATCAAATCTATGTCTTATTTATATCAGATGCATTTGATGTTAATTACTATATCCATACAAAAGTGCTCCTTTATCAAGAGTTTTTTTTTGTTTGTTATTTAACATGAGATTGACCCATTTGTCCGATCACTGAAAATAATGCCGAAGAAATAGTTACTCGAAATTCAAATTAGTGTTTAAATAACAACCTTTAATTGAGTAAACCCCGCCATAGTAGAACAAAGAGCAGCAGTGATCATTTCTTTAGGTAGTACAGAAGTTATTTTTTGTTCTGATTTTTTTTAATAGGGCCTTACTTTTCTAGTGTTAGTTTCTTTCTATCGCGTTCTTATTTACCTGCAGTAGGACGTTATGTAACTGACAAACGAAGTGGACGGTGAAAAGAAAGCTCGACGTTCCGATTTTCTCGTGAGACCACAGCTTTGTTCTCTTGTGCAGCCGGATATAAATCTTTCTTGAGGAATAATTTCTTGATTTAAATACAATAAAAAAGGAATTCACACAGAAAGTATCCAACATTAAACAAAAGCTAAATATTAAAAGAAAAAGCTTTGACATCATAGTAATACAGGTCTGACTTAAAGCAAGAATTAATCATTATTTAAATACGATTTCGATAGTCTTGATATGTGTCAGGTTCTTTATGGTAAAAAGAAAGAAACTGAGAGGTCCCTCTGATGTTTGATATCAAAGAAATATATTTGCACCAAGTTGTTCTTCTACTTTCCGAATCCACGAAAAAAAAAGGAAACTTATTAGCAAATAAATAAAAGAAAAGGGCGTACGTCCAAAGTTCGGCTTGCCGAGCTTGGCACTGGCTTGCGCTAGGTTTAGGCGCCTTGACCGGGGATGGAAGCCGGTCTGGTTCGGCTTCAGCTGCCAACATACCGATGGTGACCAATCAACCGGTTGTTGGGATGGCTTTACCGGTTCACTCTTAAGCCAGGCTTGCAGTTCAGAGTTGGCGGTGAGGACAGGTCGGCAGACTTCTATGGGTGACAGCTTCGCCGGTGTATTCCAGAGCCAAGCTTTTCCTAATGCGTCCACCCTCCGCCCTGAATCTCCTCGTTCTCCTCGACTTGAAAGAGAGTGAGTACGCTGTGCCGGATGACCGCGGCGCTAGGTTCTGGCCCTGGACATGAATGCATCGGGGGTGGCAGCTGTCTACCTCGACTGGGCCTCCCCTCTGAAGCCGCTGCCTACACCGAAGCAAGCAAGCGCACCGTCAGGGGCCAGGACTTTGCCATCACGAACGTACATCGGACGGCCCGCCGAGGGTCGCCTTGGCTCTTTGGCCTGCTCGCCTGGGCCGTCACCGGGCCTCCAGGACTCGCGCGGCGGTTCGGAGGAGCGGGTCGTCTTCATCATGCATGGCGTCTTCGTCACCTCCGGGCCGCCAGGGCTTTCTCAGCCCCAACACATGGTGGGGCCTGCGGACGCCACCCTGGAGCGCTTGCCAGGACATTTCTGCCAGCTGGACGGGGGACCGGCCCAGCGAGCAGCCCACTGGCAAGCACTGGGCCCACATCGCCCGCAACATCGGCCCTCAACATCGGGCCGCACCCTCACCCGCGGGCTTTATTTCACATCATCAGCACCTCTCTGTCATCTATTCGTCGTCGTCCTCCCCTTGTACCTATCATCTCATAATCATCATCACTAGACGTGGCACCGCGGGCCTCCTTGGTACGGGCTGTCGCCTTTCTGCGGTGCCACGGCTCTCCTGAGCCAATAAAGATTATTATTATTATTATTATTGTTGTTATTGTTGTTATGTATGTATTATTATTATTACTTCTTTTTCTTCCCTTTTCTCCGTTAGTAGTTCCAATTTTCTTCCTCTTTTTGTCGCCGTATTGATGACATCATTACAATATGTATTTTTCACCCTAGCTCGCTTAGAGTGACTAAATAAAGCTACGCTTTCAGAGTACCGAAACTCCCAATTTACGCGTCTGAAGCGCGTCAGGCGCCGCCATCTTGGGTCCGCGCGAAGACGGAGGAGTGACTGTAGCTGAGCCAAGCCGAGCTGTAGCCGTCGCCTACGCCAGCTGCCGCGGCCGCAGCTGTGGCCGCGAATCGAAGTCGTGTTGTTCGTATCTCGACGCAACACGGAAAATGCGCGTGCCGAGCGACGGACTTCAGCGTGCGCGCGCAGTAAACAGCAAACAGCAGCAGGCAGAGGATCGCTGGATCCAAGATGGTGGCGTTGAGAAAACGTGATGATGATGATAGCAACTCACGTGACTGCCGCTGTCCAATGATGCCGCAGCGAACCAGAATATTGTTGAATAGAGCGACTGTATTGTCGGCAAAATGCCAAAGAAAAGGAATGCGGTACTCTGAAAGCGTAGCTTTATTTAGTGACTCTAAGCTCGCTCAGCTCAGTTCAGAAAAGAAGTTGCAGCCACCGTTTTGTTTTTTAACTGATCGACTCCTGTGCTTTTGTGGGCTCGGTCTGGACTAGTTCAGTGCGTGGACAATATCGAACGAGCCTGCAGCACCCCCATTGTCTCGAGTGAGCTAGAAAATCCGCAACCCGTCTTTCAAAAGACCATAGAGTCGAGGAGGCAACTTCCGAACTGCGCTATAGTTTAAAGGTTCTTTTTGTGAACTTGGTGGACGTGTGCCTCTTTTTTCCGAGGCAAGCCACCTGAACGTTGAGTGTGGCTTGACGTCGATCTTCCTTCATGATTGGCGACTCTGATTTACGCTGTACGTGAAAAATGTATCCCTAATATAAATATATCATTTACAGCGTAGACCAGTGACGCCAGTTTCAGGTATTTGTTGAAGTTGCACTTCCTGTTTAGCCTAGAGAACCCGAGTGTTCATATTTCATCTAGAGCAGGGAATATGGCAAGGTGCCAGAACCTCGAAGACAACATCAGCTCTATAGTTCCCAGAGATCAAATGCAAATGTAAATAATGGTTTGGTTATTGACGCGGGGAGGGGGGTATTAAGTTGTTCGTTTGATAATTCATTAGGTTTTATCACAGCCACAGGGTATCTCAGAAACTAACTCAGTGGCACCATTAGTCACCAGTTTGGTGCTTCGTGGCGCCGACTCTATACGTGACTTTAGTTGATATTGAGGCGCTGCCCTTTCCAGAGTCCTCTACCCGGCAGTGGATTCTCGATTTGTTCATGTCTTGAGCCAAATTAAAAGTTTGTGTTCTAAATTTAAAACAAAAAAAACGAGTTATATAGTTATAATTATCCATGCTTATCTCCACGACCAAGAAGTAAAAAAAATGGCGCCTACCTGCATTAAAAATCTTTAAAGATGTTTCACGAAAATTACATAATTAAACTTATAATTATCTACCACACTCACGTTTGAGTGTTTAGACGTGTACTGAAAAAGTATACGATAAATAATTTCGTATTCCGACCTATGCCACGTTGTATATTTGAGAGAAGACCAGTATATACAAGTAACGCTTCTCAGCATTTGCGACTAGAGCCACTAAATGAGCTGCGCTTAGAGTATCGGCACTCCGTTCCCCGACATTGCTGTGGGCGCCGCCATATTGGGGCTTGTGCAGAGCAGACGCAACTGCAGATCGTCATGATTCAAAAGTGCGACTTCCTCAGCATTTGATTCGGTGTTAGGAAGCTCATGTAATATTGCTTTTCTCTGTCGCGGACTGTTTAAGCTTTTGTGGAGGACGTAAACGCGTTTCCTGTGATTTCAGATAAAGCTTCAGATAACTGGCAACCATGATTTTAAGCCACAATATGGCTAAGTGTCGTTACTCTGAAGCGTAGCTTATTTAGTGGCTCTATTTGCGACTAATTCAGCTAAAGAGCACCAACTTGTTCTAACTCATTGTAGTGTCCTCTCGTGTTCTCAGTTTTTAATGTCAGTTTTTAACATCTTGGTGTTCTGCCCTCTTGAATGTACCAGACCTTTGCAGACTCCTTCCCGAATCTGTTTTGTTTTGTTCGCTTTTTTCTCAGAGACAAGAAAAGAAATTGTGAAGGAATAAAGTGGCTCTCTTATAAGTTATAACTGACAAAATATTATTAGGATCTTCACAACTCTAAAATGTAGCTCGCTACTTCATCATTATTTAAAGAAAATAAACAAATAAATAAATATATATATTTGCGTGTGTGTGTGTGTGTGTGTGTGTGTGTGTTTTGTGGCTGAAATTGGCGGGGGGAAAAAGCACTTCCCCATATTTTACATCCCCAGATCATCTAAGCTCGGGGCACAATTTGAGAACATCTACGCGGGGCCATGCATGGTTACTCTCGCTAGCGCACGGGTTTGTGAATCGTGATGAGCTAATTTCACTCCAACTCTCGAACAAAACAACAAAAAAAATGCTAAAGAAAGTAATCAGAAAAGGCAGCAAACGAAGAGAAAGGAGAGACAAAGAAAGAGAGAGAGAGGAGACAGAGAGAAACAGACACGATTTCAAGTAGCATTACGGCAGACAGAAAAGTATCTCTAATGCAAAATGACCGAGGTTACGTGAGACAGTCGTGAAAGCGGGCGAAAAATAAATACTGTACGAGGGCAATTTCGGATAGATACATACCCACCAGCATCAAAGTGGCTGGTTCTCATCTCTCGCCCCGAGTTCCGTCCCGAAACTGCTGTCACGTTCGTTTCCTTTTACAGCGACCGAAATAATAAGGATGACACCGGGAAAGGGAAAAGAAGAAGCAGCTGCCTGCGAGTAACCATCAGACACAAAATAAAACAAAAAGGCACCACAATCGGTTCGTCCGCACGAGGCTATTTCTCGTCTCAGAAGAAGTCCACTGGGAAGGGATGAGAAGGATTGGGGGAAGAGATATCATCAACATAAATAATGTTATTTCTCACCGCTCGTGTCATTTGAAGTAAAACCGGATGAGATAAACGCGCGCCTACAAGGAATGAACCGAACGGATAGACAAAACTGTGGACTCCTACACTACGTAAATATAAATCAAAACAACAGAGAAATACAGATGTGGGGGTATGATGCGCCACCTCGCGGAATGAGATCAATTTCGCGGGGACCGCTCTCCATATCCGCGAGTTGGCAATAAGACGGACGTGTACACCATATACATGCCTGCACTCGGTCCGTGCCGCTTCTCTGGTGAATTGCTGGTCTCGTAATTTGTTGTGTCTGTTTGTGAGTGCTTCTTTTTGCTTTAGATTCGTTTTGCCGTTTTGTTGTTGTCGCTGTTTTTGTTGTTTCGGTTTCTTGCCTTCTGATTCGAGCCTCATTTGCAAATCAGGATCTTCCCCGGTTCACTCTCGTACGCGCACTCTCTCTCTCACACAGAGAGACAGACGGCGCGACCACCCGCGATCTTCAACTCGGTGACCAATGCCACCCTCATTCCGTTATATATACTCGCCATCTCTGTGGCCTTCTCCGCCCAGAAAGAGGGTTAAAAAGACAAGCTGCGGTAAATGATCGAGGTAGGCAACGAAAAAAAAAGCGAAACCAAATGTAATTGAACAAAATAGGCGACGAGACGAAAAAAAGAAACGCGAAACCAAATGAACGCAATGTTCCAATTTTCAAATGAGCGACTCTTCAAGATAGTTGATATAGTGTGACGCTTCGTTTACCTTGGGTATAGACCCGTTGCTCTCGGGCAGGGGGCGCGAGCGCGTCCGCAAGACGCGACCATGTTATGCTGGCAGCACTATCCAGGTGGCGCTGTAACGTTGGATTTTGCACGTTTCAAGTTCGAATGCAAGCACCTGTCAGCATCTGTGGACGCGCGATAACAAAACGTCTAAAAAAAGAAAAACTCAAATGACAAAAAATTATGCAGCTCGCGGCCTCAGCGTTCCATTCAGCTTTATTATTTTATTGCGTTCTTTCATAGCTTCCGTAAGCCCGTACGCTTCACTTTACGTGATAGCGAAGCTGAAGCTAATAGACCTTTTGCTAAATTACCCAAGCATCAAGGAGAATGATGGGAATCGATGGACCTAAATTCCCAAGCGCCAGGGAGCATGCTCCGAGTGTAGTTCCACGCGCTGCACGTGCTGGCGTCAGCAGTAGTAGCTTTTTTAAAGCAAAATGTCTAAAACAAATGGCATTTGCACGCGCGCTTGTCAACGCTTTATTTTGGTGTTTTACTGAATCTTTTATGTACGGGGAAGGCGAGCGCGTGTGGCGCGTGTCCATCGATTCCCATCATTCTCCTTGATGCTTGGGTAATTTAGCAAAAGGTCTATTGCAAAAACATGTTCCGCTTGAACGATGCCTCGCACTGCACGAGCGCGCGTGCTTGGAAGGGACACTGCAAGCTCGGAGCTCGCTCTTGTAGCCTCTGCTACGCTGCCACTTAGAATGGAACGGAGTATAAAAAAACTGTAGTGGGGAAGCGTATTGACGCATGTTCGAAACGCGAGCCAAATATTCTATTTTGCTCGCCTGGAGCGCTGCTCAAAACTTGAGAGCTACGGGTCTATAAAATTCCGACATAAATTGCAAGTAATCAAGCGGTTAATACATTTACGCAAAACAGACTGCAGATTCACTGAGCAATATGTGGTTTCTCAAACCCCTGTTTAGCTGGCATTTAAGAAGCCTCCAGGGCCCGTTTGCTCGATATTGATATTTCCCGATATTGATAGCACACAAAAACAGACAGCGTCCCACTCAGACCTTTTCTAAATTACCCAAGCATCAAGGAGAACGCCAGAAGTGTAATTCTACGGCCACGCGCGCTGGCCTTCCTCTTATAAAAGATTCGAAGTAAATAATCATAATACGGCTTTGACGAACGCGCGTGCAAGGAAAAATTTGTTTTAGACTTTTTGCTTAAGAACAATTACTACTGCAGACGCCAGCACGTGCAACATGTGCAACTACACCAATACCACCTAGAACACAAGGCCTGCGCGTTTCCTCCTCTAAACGTCATCACTAGTAGATCCCCTCAGCGCCCCTAGGTAGCCCGGATGAGCACCGTCGTCTGCTACATCGTCTGCTCCATCAACTGTTTGAGTGGTCGTGCTCAGAGCGAGCTCACATTGCGAAGTCAGGCAATCTTGATGGTGTCGCATGCACGTTGCAAATGAACTGTGGTGGCTCGTTATTAGCCTCGCGCTAAGCAGTCGCGCACGCAGCTGTGGCCGCCAGTACCCACGGGAGCGGCGGCGAACGCCGATAAAGGACTCGGAGTCTACGTAAGCAGACGCTTTGCGAGCCCCGGTTTGTCACCCCAACTGCTGAAACAATTCATTACGGTCAGTCCGCTTGCGAAGCGGAATCCACTGATCGCAACTGCAACGACAATCATATAACAAAGCACGCATAAACAAAGATAGAGCAGTCTATACAGCGGTCTCAAACGCCACTCAGGGGATCACACAAGTTTGGAGCGCGTCTGGGAAGCGTAAGAAAGGCAGGTTTAGCTGCTTGAACTACGTCGTAAGAGGTTACTGTTGATCCGTTGCAGACTGCATTGTCACAGTTCCTTACCTAAATAGGTGATCACTAAAACGTGCGCACACAACATGTTAAGATTACCAGAGCAAGCGAACCAGCCGCTGCAGCACAACAAAAAGAAAAAAAGTAACAAGAAAATGACCGCGCAAAACGTTTTCCGAACTTTGCAGGGAAGATGGGGTCCCCTTCTCAGACGAAAATAAAGAGAAATGGGGGAACAAACAGCGAACAACGGCGAATAAAACAAAAAGTCAGCAGACGATAGAAAAATACAAATCACCCAACAAAAAGCTCCTTCAACGAAAACAATCATTGCAACACTTATAAAGAAAAAAAAAGATGGAAAGCAACAGCATAAAAAAAAGCTTAACTTGTTTTGTTTTTTAGTTGTTTGTTTTAGTTTAATTTGAATGCTGCAGCATCTTAATCACTCACGTTTGTTCGGTCTTCGGGAAACGGAAGAAGGGTTTTCTAACACATCGCAAAAACTTGTTTTTGCTGTGGTAGGCCAGCACATGACATGCCTGCCAACTCCAAGTATGCGCTGGAGCATGCCCGAAGGCGGCCGGTTGATCAACAAACGATGACCCATAGCAGACGTTCCGGCGTAGACAAATAAAAGTCCAATATAAATGTATAACGAGCTTGCACTTTTAATATATTTAATAAATACTAAAAAGCACGAATGGAGATTTCGGATTAGAAACTCAAACGAAGGGGAAAATATGAGGTTATCGCAGACGACAGTAGAAGAAAACAGCAACAAAGTT
The DNA here is from genome assembly GCA_037355805.1 of Ixodes ricinus. NCBI lineage: Eukaryota > Metazoa > Arthropoda > Arachnida > Ixodida > Ixodidae > Ixodes > Ixodes ricinus. The sequence continues at coordinate 6,824 of JAZHYW010001070.1, read as the reverse complement.
GCAGACGGCCCTCAAGATGTCCGGGCACAGCGTAGCAGACGGACTGGCGGTTGTAAACGCAGAAGCGAAGAAAAGAGATCAAAAGGTAGGTCCAAAGAAGGCAAAACAAAATGCGCGATGGTTCGACCGTCAAATAAACAAAACAAAAACACAAAAAAAAATCAGGAGGAAGAAAGGACGCGACGGTCGTAGCTCCTCCTCAAAAATAAAAAGAAAGTAGACTTGGAAAAAATCAGCAGAACCCATCCTTTGGGAATGATTATCTACGTTAATGCGAATAGCATCAAACGGTGCGGAGTTATGCGCGTTCGTCAGGTGGCCGGCACACTCTAGATACGCCAGCCCACTCTTGAGGCGATTCTAAATTTCTTGACACTTCTCACAGCCCTGCGCACGATCTTCGCAGCCCAGCACGTGCGTTTGTGTCACTTAGGAAGGCAAGCAAAGCACGCGCCATACGCGCAAACACTCAAAATGGTACCGACCAGACTTTCTGGCGTCTCAGCTATACTTCGTCTCACGTTAGTATGGACTATTGTTAGCCGCGCGTGCCTGACAGCGCGACTAATTGCTTTGAATAAAGCCTCGGTGGCTGCACGAGCGCTCGTGCAGCGAGTGGTCCCGTCAAGGCAGTCAGGGCTAGCCGTAGCAGAGTAGACAGTTGAACGAGTTGGTAGGTATTGAAAAAAAAGATGGAAAGCAACAGCATAAAAAAAATCAGCAGAACCCATCCTTTGGGAATGATTATCTACGTTAATGCGAATAGCATCAAACGGTGCGGAGTTATGCGCGTTCGTCAGGTGGCCGGCACACTCTGAGATACGCCAGCCCACTCTTGAGGCGATTCTAAATTTGTTGACACTTTCACAGCCCTGCGCACGATCTCCGCAGCCCAGCACGTGCGTTTGTGTCACTTAGGAAGGCGAGCAAAGCACGCGCCATACGCACAAACACTCAAAATGGTGCCGACCAGACTTTCTGGCGTCTCAGCTAGTCTCAACCAACGGTACTCTAAACGGTTGTTTATATCTTTACCATAGGACGCGCCTTACAGCGCTGTCACAGCTACCGGTGCGCGCGCGTTCCATGCACGAGGGCTCATTCCGCTCTCGTGAGGGTGAGCACGGCCGCTACATCACCCTCTCCCGAGCGCGGGAGAGGGTGAGCTAGCGGCCGTGCTAAGCCTCACGAGAGCGGAATGCGCGCATCGTGCATGGACAGCGCGCGCGTCATGGTAAAGATATAAACAGGTGTTTAGAGTGCGTTGAATGACTGCCTTCATAGCTCTGTGGTTAAGCGCGTCTGCCTGCTGATCAAAGGGTCAACGGTTCGAATCCCAGCCGGCGCCGGTCTTTTTTATTTATTTATCGACCCGCGGCGTAAGGAGTTAGATAGCCAGATAGATATGATAGATAGATAGATAGATAGATACATAGACGAAAAGTGCGTGAAGTATCCAAAGAATGCTATTCGCATTAAAAGTTCGGTCTCAGTCGTCTACGTGTTTCTCTCTTCTCTGTCCTTGTCCTTGTGTGCTGCAACTGTAACTATGTTCAAAGGCTAGCCGCTCGCGCTAGCACAGCCTATGCTGCGGTTAGTCCATGCATAAGGTTGAGACGAAGTACGAGTACTCAACTAACCGTACTCTAAACGGCTGGTTATATCTTTACCATAGGACGCGCTTTACAGCGCTGTCACAGCCACCGGTGCGCGCGCGTTCCATGCACGAGGGCTCATTCCGCTCTCGTGAGGCTGAGCACGGCCAGCGCATCACCCTCTCCCGAGCGCGGGAGAGGGTGAGCTAAGGGCCAGTGCTAAGCCTCACGAGAGCGGGAATGAGCCCTCGTGCATGGAACGCGCGCGATGGTAAGGATATAAACAGGTGTTTAGAGTGCGTTGAATGACTGCCTTCATAGCTCTGTGGTTAGCGCGTCTGCCTGCTGATCAAAGGGTCAACGGTTCGAATCCCAGCCGGCGCCGGTCTTTTTTATTTGTTTATCGACCCGCGGCGTAAGAGGTTAGATAGCCAGATAGATAGATAGATAGATAGATACATAGACGAAAAGTGCGTGAAGTATCCAAGATTGCTATTCGCATTAAAAAAAAAAAAAATGAAAAAGAGTTGCTGACGGCGGGAGTCCAAGGGAGTGTCGTGCTTCTTAGCGTAGACGGCGACGAAGACGTTAGCCGTTAGTCGCCCGGGCGCTAACAATCCGAATTTGTGTGTTCCGCATATGGCGTGCCCGGTAGATCTCACTTTTCTTTTTTTTTTTTGCACTACGACGCTTTTTTTTTGTTTTTTTTTCCTTTTCTCTTTGGACGCGCAAGGGACTGCTTTTTCTTGCGACTCCGCTTTTATTAATTTCAGTAGTAGCGTCGGAGCGGCCATGCGCTACAATCCACTTCTTCCAGACGCATACTGGCCTTGCTACAACGACGTTACGTGGTTCGAAATTACTACCTGGCCTTTTTTGACTCAGGGATCCTGGGTTCGAGCCCCACCCCTGCCCGTTTCGATCTGGATGCAGCGTCGTACCCAGCGTGCGGTCGTGTACCACTACTGCGTGGTGCACGTTGTAAGGCCCCAGGCTAGCAGGTTGTATACCGCACTGGCTAAATTGCTCATCTACAGGCGAGTGACTCGTCGCAACTTTAAGAATGGCTGACCAACTACACGCTGCCATGAAACATCCCCACAGCCCAATTTTTAATTACCTTTGCTTCTTCATCCTCTTCGCCTACTTCGACAAAACGTTCATAAGCAAGACATTAATGAGAAGTGGGAACTGCAACAACAGAAAGAAATTTATTGTTAAGAACAGTAAAGTTGAAACGTAGCTCCATTCTAAAATTGCGGCACATTGTGCCCCTTTTTTAAAGGCAATGCGAAAGGTACAAATCTTGTTCTGTCTCGCTACATAAGTTGTGACGGAAGTGTATTCTCTCCGGAGAGCTCCCGAAATTGCAAACTCTCAAAAGCTCTAACATTTTTCCCGCGCGAAGAAATATGTCCTATCGCATATGAAGTGGGTACCTTTTTTAACATTCAAAGCAGCGAACACCCGTGACCAATTTTTTTCATTGGTAACCTCGCACGCAAGTACGCAAAACCAAAGCGTTGCGGAGAGGTTCGTCTGCTAGCGGAGGCGTTAAAGCTCGCCAGGGGCGCTGCGATCACTTTTTCGCCCGCGCTCCGCTTGGCCCCGCGGGGCCCCTACTCGTCAAGCTTTCGGGGTGTATTGCCGCTTGGGGCGGGTCGGGGATCTACTAGGGCCTTACTAGCCAACGAAACGTCATGCGCAGGCCTTGTGTTCTGGGTGGTATTGACTACACTCGCAGCGTGCACTTCCGGCGCTTGGGAAACTTAGAAAAAGGTCTTAAAGTGGGACGCTGTCTGCTTTTGTGTGCTATCAATACCCCGGCCGATTGAGTCAAGGCAATCCACTTTCCCAAAGACGCTGCCATGCCGGGCTGTAATTATCGCGTTCATTGAGGCTTTTAGGATTGGCCAGAATTGAAAGATTTATTCAAAAAATGCGGCGAGGTCATTGCCCATGCTTTGAGGATTTTAAGCGAGCAATGCAAAGCGAAAGCCTCCTGCACCATTCATTGCCGACTAACGCGCTCGATCATTGCCAGCTCTAAAACGACGACCGTTCCGTGCCAGCTGCGCTCACTCACGCAGGGCACCGCCATGTTTCCCCGCATCCCCTACCGAGCCAGTCACGTGATTTAAAAATCCCTCTCCTAGTACTGCGGCATCGCTTTAGCCGCGGTTAGCGCTTCGAGCAAACGGACCCAGAACGGGCTGGTCTGCCGCTGAAGGTGTGGTGAATAAACTCGCGACACTGCGCTTGCCCATTGGCGCGTGCCAGCCTGGTTCTGCAGATTCTTCAGAGGCACCATGTGAAGGCGATTTGGAAGTTCGATTTAACGATTGAAAAGAGGCGTTAGCGCAGATTGTCCTCCAGGTAATGTCGATGAGCGTATTAGCCCGAAGTTGCGCTTGCGCGCCGCGCAAAAAATTCGTGTTAACAGATCCAGGGAAAACCACACCGGCACCGACATGTTGACAGCACCCAGACTGTGAAGAAATCCGAAGCCTGCGTCACGTGGACCATGACATCAATGTAGGCTCGTTAAAGAGTTGGTCACGAGGAACGCGGTTAACCGCTCGTCTTCGTTCTCAATCGTGTCACTTCATAAAAAATGAAATGATTTTTTCATTGAAACTGCAATAACAACGCGAAAAATTATATAGTTGCGGAGAAACTGATACATCTACTAAGCTGCAGTAGAAATAAAAATTATATTTTTAGCCAGCGGGCGCGTGACCTGAAACGGCTGAAGTGTGTAAAAGCAGAACTCCTTTGACTCGCGAATAAGTACGCATGCACGTCTTCGTGCTCGAGTACTCCCGAAACACACCGGACTTGTTCGCAGATTGGGTTTAAAGGTTGCCAGCATTTATTTGGTAGTATATGAAAGTCAATTCTACCGTAGGTTGTCATAGAACAAATGAAGACGAGTGCGACTTTCCAGATTACATTCAAAGAGATATAAGACGATCGGTTATGACCAAATCGGTTCCTAATCTACTACCCGAGCACCACATTCGTCAAGTGCGGGCTCATTGGTCATAGTCGGAATACTGGCGCTGCGCTCGAAAACATTTGCGTGCAAAGGAGAAATGGTTATCTTGCTAGCTGTCAATAATTGTAGATATTAGATATGCTGCTGGCGCTCGAGTATTATTATTTATCAACCGGCACAGCTCTCGTTACTGGTGCACGTCTCGGTCGATTTGCTATTGTCTTTTGTAGCAACGCGATTTATATTAACTACGGGCAATAATTGACAGCGCGAGGAAAGGTAAAGTCCAAACCTAATTAATTAAAAATATATGTTGAAGATGCGTGCATGCGCGCGTGCGTGCAAGTCATACCTTCCCCGCCCGAAGAGATCAAGGCTCCAATATTTTTGTATCTAACAGAACAAATCTTTGAAGAGTTGTAGACCGTTTAATGAAGTTGCATAACCGCGCGCCCTTCCTTAAATATAGCTTGGATATTCGAATTAGGCTATCAATAGCTACAAGCAAAGTAGATTTAACTTATCGAAGATAAAGGAAATTGCGCTTACACCGGTCAGCCGTTTATTCATTCTAATTGTCTAAGACAATTCAAAAAATTACCATCTATCAAAAACTAATAAATTATTTTACAGAAAACCACAACTGCAAATTTACTTTGTAAATATTTATTACACAAATTGACAGGTCTTGAACACAAGCGCGTATTGTCTGAGCAACAAAATGGTACGAAGGCATTCGTGAGCGTTGTACCGATCACGATTCTATGTCAAGAGCCACCAGTGGTCCAAGATTTTACGAGGCACAGGGTCTGTTAGATTAGAACGCGTTTCAGTTTTAATTGGTATGTGCGGTGCAAAGAGAAAAGCCAGATACGCGACAAAAATTAATTTATCAACAAATATAATACTGCACAAAGACTTGCAAAAAATCGCTCTTCTTGCAAAATATCCGCCCCAGGGAAAATAATTTGTGTGAACGACGAAAAATATAAAGACAGGCCGTTTTGAAATAGTTCTACTTGACAACGAATTGCCCTTGCAAACCGTCCTACGATTAAGGAGAAGTTATGCAATGCCTAGAAACAGGAATGCAAACACACGATGATGCTGTGCAGGAATAATACCTTCACCTGAATAGACAGCGATGCAGACGCTCCGCTCCGTGGTGCTTACCTAGTTGTCGCGAATCGCTTGGCATCGTGACATTGCCATGCCTCCTGTATGCTGGCAAAGTCTACAGGTCGCGCATGATAAGCGGCCGCCGAGGCAAAAAAGCTGGAACGGCAGGCAGCGGTCTGTGAGGAGAGCCACGTGACTCCGCGCCACGTTGCAAGGCGCGAAACACACTGCTCCCGAGCGAAAGGGGCGTGTTTCGGGTCCTCGCTCCTGCAAACGTTGTGCGCTGACGTCCAGGTTCCCCGCGAAATGGCTCTTTGATGCTGCTGCCTGCTAGTCGATATCCTCGCGCACCATCACCCGCGAAAGGGCACTCTGTAGGCTCCGTCGTCGAACTGCCGAAGGCGCTTTGTGAGTGTACAGAAGGCTGGTGACATTGCACACACAAAGAATTGTTTGTGAGATTCGCGATGAGCGCCCACGTTTCCCAACAGCAGGCGTCGCCTTCAAGCCAGCTTCGGCTGGGCGCGACCGCGCCTCCTCCTCCTCTGCTGCGTTTTCCACGCGCCGCGCCGGTAACAAGACAGTACCAGCGCGGGTGAGAATCAGCCAGAGTCCATCCTTGTGGCTGGCTGCCCATGCTTACGCGAATGGACGACCAACGTATTCCAGTGCGGAGTTTCATCTTGCCGTTCGTCCGGTGGCCGGCAACACTCTGAGATGCGCTCGGCCCCGCTCTTGAGGCGATTCTAAATTTGTTTGAACACTTCCGCATGCCCTGCGCACGATCTCCGCAGCCCAGCACGTGCGTTTCAGTGCCACGGAAGGCGAGCAAAGCACGCGCCATACTGCAACAAACACTCCAAAAATGGTACCCGACCAGACTTTCTGGCGTCTCAGCTAGTCTCAACCAGCGGTATAAACGGTTGTTTATATCTTTACCATAGGACGCGCCTTACAGCGCTGTCACAGCTACCGGTGCGCGCGCGTTCCGTGCACGAGGGCTCATTCCGCTCTCGTGGGGGTGAGCACGGCCGCTACATCACCCTCTCCCGGCGCAGGAAGGTGAGCTGTCTTCGTATCAGCGCCTCGGCAAAATCTTCTCTAAATATCTG